>JARQWZ010005853.1:0-65942 GCA_033150135.1 Gobio occitaniae | reverse complement strand
GAAGGCTGAGGTAAGTGATGATATTGGAATTGTATGTAGATAGAGGATGATGCAACAGTACTGTACTCTTTGCAAGTTGTAAACAAAATAATTAATACAAATAATTAAAACTATGTGAATTAACACAATTTGTTTTCTCCTGTAAGGTACAATATACCAGCTGCTCTGTTGATTCAAATGCGGGACTTAGGGTTTAGCTGGATGGCCATATCGCGAATGTTGTCCATAAACATTCGAACACTGTACAACCACAGGAGACAACTTGGTTTAGTGGACTATGGGAGTTTCACCAACATTTCAAATGATGATCTTGATCGTCTTATTTCTGAGGTTCTTCAACAAACCCCTGGCTCAGGAGAGACCTACATCACTGGTAGTTTGAGAGGAAAGGGGATCAGAGTTCAGCGATGGCGAGTACGAGAACGTTTAAGAATAGTAGATCCAGCGGGAAGAGCCTTAAGAGGACGAAGGGCTATTCAACGGAGAGTCTACAATGTCTCTGTCCCAAATCAACTGTGGTATGTGTTTTTGTAGATTTGGAAACAAAATGACAGTTTTACTTCCTAGCTGGTCAATGATGCAAGGATTTAGGAGGACAAAAACTATGGTAAATAAATAATGTCATTATATTAAAATAAATAAATAAAATTTGTCAAAACATGAAAGTGTAAGAGTGCAAATATTTAGAGATAATATAAAATATTAGAAAAAGGATGAAAGAACATCTAATAATATTGAGATGAATTCTTCATATTTGCATTGTTTTATATTCTTTGACCACTTCTATCAGCAATATCTGGGGTTGTAACTTGTATCACTAAGTAAAAATTGTACTGAAAAAAATTGAATACAAAAAATTGTATTGAAACTAAGACAAAGAAGTTCAACTTTGATGCACATCTAATGTACTTTACAATAATATAATAAATATTAATAATAATTCTTATTTCCTATTCCTGGCATATTGACACAAACCACAAGTTAAATCCATGGGGATTTGTGTTTCATGGAGGAGTTGATGGCTATAGTCGCTGTATCACCTACCTGAGATGTTGCACAGACAACACAGCGACAACTGCCTTGCAGCTTTTCCAGGGTGCTGTTGATCTTTTTGGACTCCCACATCATGTCAGGGAGATGCTGGTAGTGAGAATATTGATGTTGCAAGGTTTATGATTTTGAATCGAGGAGCAAACAGAGGAAGCTTATGGTTGGACCTAGTGTTCATAATCAAAGAATTGAAAGATTGTGGGCAGAATTAAACAGGGTGTGTCAGCTTACTTTAAAGACATTTTCCTTTTCATGGAAAATGGAGGAATGTTAGCAACCACCCACTTCACATTAGGGCTCTTCACCATGTTTACCTTCCAAGAATAAACAGATCTGTGGATGAGTTTGTAAACCAGTGGAACCACCATAGTTTAAGGAAAATGGAAAGTAACTCCCCACTGCAACTTTGGACAGTTGGAATGCTCCAACTTCCTGAACATCAAAGACCACACAATCATGTGCATGTGCAAAGGCCTCACGATTACTACCAGTGTCCTCCTGAGTTAAGGGCTGTTAATCCCTTGATTGATGATGGAAATCATGGAATAGAACTTTTTTTCACTGCATGTAACCAGCTTCAAATCAATACTTAATCTGCTAAGTAATTTTGTTGATGTTCATCATGTTGAAGTTATTGCCGTGTACAAATAGTAATTAAACTATGAATACAAAAAAACAATGCAGTTATTTTGTAAAAGACATTTGAAAAAGTTGTTAAAGTTTAATCTTCTTTCATTTTTTGTACAACAAAGGCGTCCCTAGGTTGTGTATAAATACTAAAAAAAATAAACTTTTCTTTCACGATTAACCATTGAATGTTATCACATAAAAGTTAAAAAGATAAAAGTTTATATTATTTTAACCCTTTTGATAAAACCTGTATTTTTTAAGTTATTAAATACATTTTTGTGTACAGTTTGACTACAGTGTCTGATATAAAAATAAAAAAGTGACATTTCAAGTCTGGGGTCTACCTATCCTGCCACTGTAGACACAAAAATGGAATAAGCCAGTACATACAAAGTAAGAATATAGAACAATTTATTTGTTAGAGGGCCATACCACACAGCCTATAGAGAATGAACAATCTGCCATAGCAACATAGCATCATGGTTGTTCAGGTAGAAGGACTGGAACACAAAACCATGGCTTGAAATATATCTTTAAATGTAACAAAGAACTTACATTTTTCTTACTGTATATTTCTTCATGTGTTTGTTACAGTAAATACTACATTTTGGTATCAGGAATAACTAAATGAAATAACAGCAACATCCTAAAAAAGGAAAAAACTCTAGGTCTAATCTGCCATAGCAATGGGATACAGCAATATAGTTGTTCAGGTTGGAGGATTGGAACAACACCATGGGTTGAAAAATATCTTTAACAAAGATACATCTTTAAAATGTAACAAAAAACAGGGTTTTTTTCTGTATATTTCTTCATGTGTTTGTTATGGTAAATACTGATATTTGGTATCAGAGAGTAACAAAATGAAAAAACAGCAACAGCAAAAATTATCGACCAAAGTAATACAAAAAATATTAGCTCTCACGCTCGCGAATTGCGTATGGCAAAATCCATGTCAGCTTTGAAAGCAGTGTATACTGCATGAATTGGAATGCAAAGGATATTTTCGCAAGTATTGGCCACTGGAAACCGGGAATGGGTAAAGAACTCAAGGCTTGGCTTTGGAGAGAAACCAGTGCTGGAATGCTGTCACATCCAGTGAAGAAAACAAGAATATCCTCCAGAGAGACATTGTTTTCAACTGAAAAACATATAAGGAGAGTAACACAATTAAAGGAACACTCCACTTTTTTTGAAAATAGGCTCATTTTACAAGTCCCATGGCTGCAGCGGCGCAGTGATATTACAGCGCCTGAAAGTAGCCCAGCTAGGTAACTTTCAATGTGACCGGCACTAAGTTTGTGTGGTTGCAGAGAAAGTTTCAGGCTTGCAGCCGACAAATTGTGTTGTGGATTTAGCTGTGTGATTAGCCATGGTTCTGTGTGTTGTAAAGGGCTGTGAGAGTAAGTCGAAGGTGTAACTACCACCAAGTTTCACAGAATACCAACAAATCATTGCGCCGCTGCAGCCATGGTACAGCCGCAAAGATCTGCGACTATTACGCAGGAATGAGAAAGTAGTTCCTAGCCATATAGGTGTAGAAAATCGCAACTTTTCATTTTCAGTTGGTATTAGCACACGATGTAACTGTAGAAGAGTCAAGTTTGAAATAGGAAAAATATTGAAAGTGTCTTTGGTCATTTTTTGAATGAGATGCTAATGGACTGACCAGAATCAATGATGTATGCTAAGCTATGCTAAAAGTGCTACCGCCAGATACAAAGATCGGCTGAATGGATTCAAAAACGGTAAAACAACTATTTAACTCTAGGGGACTTGTAAAATGAGCCTATTTTCAAAAAAAGTGGAGTGTTCCTTTAAATAAATGATGACTATAAATGATGATGGTATATTGGGTATCTTGATAGAGTAATTCAGTATCATACCACTGGATTTATGCAAAAGAGATGCAAGTTAAACTAGTACCCAGCAAACATTGGCGTCTTTTCAACAGTCATTAAACGTCCAAATGTTTGCTGGGTAGTTAGATTTAAAAGGGTGGCTCAATGTTAAGAACAGTCTGGTGAGTATAGTGCACCATTTAGCAGCAAAATGAGGTCCAGCCTAATCTTTCTCCAGGTCTGCTGCAAGCATATACAGCTATGATTTGAGCACAATTGACAACATATGGTGTTGGATGTGCATTTGCTTTAAATCAGGGTTCCTCGAATCCAGTCCTGGAGGGCTACTCTTTTGCAGAGTTTAGTTCAAACCCTGCTAAACTCACCTACCTGCATATTCCTAGTAACTCTGAAGACCTTGTTCAGGTGTGTTTGACTAGGGTTGAAACTAAGCTCTGCAGGACACTGGCCCTCCAGGACTGGATCTTAGAATTTATATAAATACTGTGTGAAATGCCAAACTTACATTCAGCATCCTGAAGATAGTCTTGCCAGAAAGCCAGGGTCCGGCACTCATGCTGAAATGCATTACTCCCTCTTTCGGAATGAATGATCTGGAAGAGATTCTCCACATCATTCGCTGTTAAGGCTTTTTCAGTCTTTACAAAAAGGCTCTTCAACTGAAGAGGGTATCGTTGGACAGCATCTAGGACACCCAGGGACTTTAAGCCATCTCTGAACCTAATAAAAAGGAAACAAGTGTAGTTCATGCATGTGATTTGAAAGCTGTAAAAACTGGAGTGTTTAATGCTTCATGTTTAATTAAGTGAGTTCCCACAATGAATTCAGATTAAATACATTTGTATTGATGCCCGATTACATGGATGTCAATCATTATAAATGTAATATACTGTAGTAACATAGTTTGTTAGCAACACAACAGTAAACTTTTTTATGCTTTCCTCTTGAACCCGTATTTCTGCTATTTTACCACTACAAAATTATATTAAATATTTCTGCCAAGGTACAACTGTATATGTGTTCAGATATAAACATACCTTTCAAAAGGTGCACGGGTCCGCTGGAGGACATACCAGTGAGCCAGGTCTAAAGCAGTCTCTTGCTTGTTTCCCAGTGTTATGCGAACATTGTGACCAGCAAGACTGATCAAGCTGGCTGCCTGAGCAACTGCATCTTGTAGATGTGATTCAGTCTCAGCTTGTAAGATCTAAAAATAACAGATAATAAAAAAATTAACAAATGTTATTGAGTACATGCCTAATGAATAATTTGTATCTAAATACAACACAATTAAAGGGAAATATGCCTACCAACTGCAACTGTGACCTTGTTTCTTCATCAGTAATATATTCAGTTTTGACCTTTACATTGTCTGGGCCTTTTTGAAGACACTCATACAGGAGTTCAGACAGGAAACATGGACTCTGTCCCCCATGGGCAATTGACATTGCCATGATCTGTCCAGCATAAAAGTATGCATTGTCTTTCATCGCTGTAATCAAATGAAATTAAAACATCACATGTCGAATGGGTATATGGGACAAATAATGTTCATGGCACAATGACACCTATCTGTGTGAGGTTATTATATTTTTAATTATAGTTGAGAGAGGACATTTCATAGTTCATACAAAGTATTGCAAGTACAAAATTCGAAGATTCTTACATTTCCTCCTAAATCATTTCAGGTACAACATATGTACTGATCCAAAATAAATTTGTTAGTCAACTCTTGAATAAATAAGTACCTTTGGAGTTGCAAGTGAGGATTTTAGCATTAGATGGGCCCTCAAATATGCCAATTTTGTCCTTGATTTCATGTAGACACAGTCGGAAAACTCCAGAGTAGGTCCTCCATTGTCCACAGCACCCTCAGATATTCCATAGTCATCAGTAAATTTAACATCCACCTTCTTCTCGGGCGAAAAATTTAATCTGCCCATTGCTCTGGTTGTTCCATCCCACACATTTCTTCTTATGATATTGAAGCGTACAATACTGTCGTTATTTACTCTAGAAGCAATCCTCTCAATTATTCTCTCTAAAGTCATATTTAAATCACTGAAACAATATAACATAGTTAGTATCAATAGTATCTCACCCATTGATAATGGAAATTTAATTACAACAATATTAAAAATGACTGGCTATCAGATAAAGAAAAAAAAACAATATTGTGCATGTATAAATACATATTTCTTACCCATTTAGGTGGCAGCCTGCTTATTCATTGATCCTGAATTATAACTAAAAAAATTACATTTTTATAAAATATCTCTACTGACCTGTCACTTGTGCTGGACTCGAAGGACCTTGAAATGGCTTCCTGGAGATCAGCGTCATCAGATAGGTATTCTTCCTCAAACAGGCCAAGGTATGTACTAAAACATAAAATATCAATATTTTTTTATATTGTTGAGGTAGGAATATTTGATGTTAACATAGCTGCATTACAACAGGACAAATAACTCAACAAAGAACCATGATGCAATAACAACTTGAATATTCTCAAATGGACAGTGGATTATTTAAGTGAGTATATAGGGACACAATCATCTACTGTCAAGTAACTCTACTTTAATACAAAATTGTACAGTAAATAAGGCCAGACCATGAAAATACTGTATAAAAAGAGACAAAAATGTCCATAATATGAACCTGTATGATGTGCTGGATGCATTGGTTCGGGTTGGACTATGGGACACCCTAGAGGTGTTATTTGCAAAGACGCAATGTGCATGTCCACTAGCACTGATAGTGGGACCAATCGACAAGCTGTGGGTGTTGCCACTGGAGATAGCTGAAGTTCCACTGGACAGGGTAACAGTCTCATCAATAGTAATGACAGCAGCACTACTAGACATGCTGAGGTTGTCAACTGAGACGGACGGTGCATTGGTGCAAATATCATCGGTGTCAATACACCAAATAACTGCATCTCCACCAGAGATAGAAGACGTATTACTGGAGAGGGACTGGACCTCAACAGTGGAGACGGCTGAAACAACTTCTTTGGAAATGTCATGTACACTACCAATGACTGTAAAAACAAGTAAAAATAATTTAAATAACATTTAACTTTTGATTAAGATTCCACTTATATGCAACAAGCACATTTTGGCCATGAACAATCCATGAAAAACTAGATTTAAGGTAGATGTAAAAAAAAAAAAAAAAAACTAAACATATAATTTGTTGTAAAACTATTTGATTTTAATTAAGTTTATTTGTAGATGGATGTAAGTAAAAAATATTTACCACATTTGTCAGGGTCTGATGTTTCTGCGAATTCACTGCTGTTTGTATGGCTGCTGTTTTCATCAGAACATGACTGTCAAGTGAAGCAAACAGATACCTTTATGGTAATGATAATAACTTTAAAGGGCACCTATTATGCCCCTTTTTACAAGATGTCATATTGGTCTCGGGTGTCCCCAAAATGTGTCTGTGAAGTTTCAGCACAAAATACCCCACAGATAATTTATTATAACGTTTTGAAAATGTCATCTTGAGGCCTGTCTATAAAAATCGCTGTTTTGGTGTGTAGCTTTAAATGTAAATGAGCTGCATATCCCTGCCCTGTCTTTAGAAGAGGGCGTAGCATATACATCTCTCCTGTGTTAAAATGGCACACACTGTCAACACACATTTATGTTCAAACATCATGTAAAAGTGGATTTTGTATAATAGGTGCCCTTTAATAACTGTATGCTTCCAATACACTACACTAACAACAAAACAATGCAACAATGCAACAATAATTTAGTAAAAAAAAAAAAAAAGAATAAAAACAATGTATTATGTCATAGCATACATCAAGTATCACTGTCAAATACATTATATACTGTATACACTTCTTGAAATCTACTTACAGATTCATTTTCCTCACTTAAAATAACCTTGTCAGGCCTGACATAAATGGACTTCTGATGAAACAGTTTTTTCACAAGGTCTCCACCTAAAGTCTGTCTGGAAGTCAGGGATGGCTCCACTAGTTTGTTGTGGCATGGCATCAAGATTTGTAACCTGAGGAAAATAAAAGCACACTGTATATGACAATTCTTATGAAGCTAAAAGACTAAACAACAATACATAGAAAGTTTAGTTTCAATAGACTTTGTCTAAAAGTACAAATTTCGATTTTGTCAGTATATCAGTTGGTCAGTTCAAATGACATCAGTTAGACAAATATTATTTCAAAAAAATTAAATATTTACAATCATAATCAATGTTATGACTAAAGTCAATATTGTATTTTGTTACATATCACAGCCAGGACTATGTATCAAAACACACAATCACTGAAAATTAACCTTTCATAGTATTACTGGTATTATCGAAAAAACACAAATAACATTAAGAAATGTGAGTAAACACGGCAAATGTGTACCTGCATCCCTCCACATTTGGCTGAAAGGCCGTTGTTATTGTCTGCATAACTTTGTCGGCGTCCCAGTCACTCCCAAATTCCAAGGCAGATTTTATATGTCCATTTTCAAAAAGCCATGCTTTCTTGGCACGCCTTGGCACATGTGTAGATGTATGGTCTGGCAGAAGAATGACCTCTTTGGTGAAAGTTTGAGCCACAGAACATGAACTGCTTAGTGCCTGAAACCTTGGAAATATTAAAGAAAATCAACCTATATTGTATAAATTGAATATACATGTACCTTAACTGTGTTAACAATGAATTTATTGTAAACTTTAGTTTTTTTTTGTTCACAGTCAACCTTCAACATTTCTAAGCACTGCACTGTTAAAGTGTTTAAACTTAATAATTTATTTTATTTTACTTAAAATATACATACATACAAACATACATTTAATTAATACAGCAGTGCAAACGTTTTAATTTAAAAGTTTAAATAAAACCTAATAAACCATAAATATATATAATATTGGCTACGTCTGAAATCATAACACTTAACATACATGTGACATTTATGAGTTTTACTATGCGTGTCTCTCAATCAACTCCCTAGTTCAGTAGGGCACTGATCAGGACATAAGTCAATGGGCTGATACCCTGATCAGTAGGCCTGACTAAGTTACTGAACTAGGAAGCTGATTGAGACGCACCCCCTGCCCCGCAATTCAAATGCATTCAGTTCTTACCTCCTCTGTCTAGGACCCTTTCGAGTGAACGGGCGAAGATTGTAGATAGGAGATGCTGTAGGTGGTCCCTGTGAGGTGGAAGGCATGTGTCTCTCTGTTGCCGGATAAGCAGGAACTTGCTGGCCTGTGAGGTCTTCCGCGATTAAATAGCGAACGGATTTCTTCATCGGTAGATAGGTGTGGAGTCCGGTTACCGGTATTTTGGCCCGTGCATACGTTCGCCAGGGTGTGAATTAGATCGTCATTATTTAAAATTGCTGCTACTAGATTTCGCGCAGACTCGCTCATATTTAAACATCAGTAGGCCTACGCTACGGACGGATCATTCACTAATGAAAAACTCAAGATGGCGCTGATGACGTCAGTTTTCATTTAACACAAGTTTCATTCCATATATTCAGACTTTCATTCCATATATTCAAGTTTCATTCCAAATATTCAGATTTTCATTCCATATATTCAAGTTTCATTCCAAATATTCAGACTTTCATTCCATATATTCAGATTTTCATTCCATATATTCAGACTTTCATTCCATATATTCAAGTTTCATTCCATATATTCAGACTTTCATTCCATATATTCATACTTTCATTCCATATATTCAAGTTTCATTCCAAATATTCAGACTTTCATTCCATATATTCAGATTTTCATTCCATATATTCATACTTTCATTCTATATATTCAAGTTTCATTCCATATATTCAAGTTTCATTCTATATATTCAAGTTTCATTCTATATATTCATACTTTCATTCCATATATTCAAGTTTCATTCCGTATATTCATACTTTCATTCCATATATTCATACTTTCATTCCATATATTCAGACTTTCATTCCATATATTCAAGTTTCATTCCATATATTCATACTTTCATTCCATATATTCAAGTTTCATTCCAAATATTCAGATTTTCATTCCATATATTCAAGTTTCATTCCAAATATTCAGACTTTCATTCCATATATTCAAGTTTCATTCCAAATATTCAGATTTTCATTCCATATATTCAAGTTTCATTCCAAATATTCAGACTTTCATTCCATATATTCAGATTTTCATTCCATATATTCAGACTTTCATTCCATATATTCAGACTTTCATTCCATATATTCAAGTTTCATTCCATATATTCAGACTTTCATTCCATATATTCATACTTTCATTCCATATATTCAAGTTTCATTCCAAATATTCAGACTTTCATTCCATATATTCAGATTTTCATTCCATATATTCATACTTTCATTCCATATATTCAAGTTTCATTCCATATATTCAAGTTTCATTCTATATATTCATACTTTCATTCCATATATTCAAGTTTCATTCCGTATATTCATACTTTCATTCCATATATTCAGACTTTCATTCCATATATTCAAGTTTCATTCCATATATTCATACTTTCATTCCATATAT
The DNA here is from genome assembly GCA_033150135.1 of Gobio occitaniae. Classification (NCBI taxonomy): domain Eukaryota; kingdom Metazoa; phylum Chordata; class Actinopteri; order Cypriniformes; family Gobionidae; genus Gobio; species Gobio occitaniae. The sequence goes on along the minus strand of JARQWZ010005853.1, from coordinate 55,857 downwards.
TCAAGTTTCATTCCACATATTCAGACTTTCATTCCATATATTCAGACTTTCATTCCATATATTCAAGTTTTATTCCAAAGATTTTGACTTTCATTCCATATATTCAGACTTTCATTCCATATATTCAAAGAATCATATTATAAATATAATAATTTCCTGAATGGCATGCCATAGTATATGTATGTATAATATATATATATATGTATATGTGTATATATATATATATGTATATGTATATATGTATATGTGTATATATATATATATATATGTATGTGTATATATATATATATATATATATGTATGTGTATATATATATATATATGTATGTGTATATATATATATATATATATATATATGTATGTGTATATATATATATATATATATATGTATGTGTATATATATATATATATATATGTATGTGTATATATATATATATATATATGTATGTGTATATATATATATATATATATATATATATATGTATGTGTATATATATATATATATATATATATATATATGTGTATGTGTATATATATATATATATATATATATGTATGTGTATATATATATATATATATATGTATGTGTATATATATATATATATATATATATATGTATGTGTATATATATATATATATATATATGTATGTGTATATATATATATATATATATATATGTAAAATATTTAAATAGATATCAGTAAATAATGGTAATATAAATAATATAAGTTAAATATTATTTAAAAAAAATATTCGTTTTATATTTCCCCACATAGACCGCTTTGTGCTTAAAAGGGATGTAGGACACAAGCAGGAAAGTTTCGCCGGATAGCCTGAATCCATTTCCGTCAAACTTGAAACGACAGATATGACTGCTTTTGGGAATAACAAGAACAGCCCAGTAAGCTGCAATAACTCTTGTGTTACGTCCCGTAGCTCAAAAAGGGACGCAACAAAAAGAGGGACACAAGAAAGCCGAAAAAATACCCAAATTTATTAACAAAAATAGACCTATACAGAAAGAAAACAGTATATAAATGTAACAGTCAGGAATCAGTGGTGTAATGTAATGAATGCATGGAAAAGTAATGTGCTGTTGCTAGTGTTGGATGTGTCAAAGGAAAAACAACTTTAAAGGAACCCAAACGTAAATGAAAATCATGTCCAGTCTGTCTCCCTCCTTGGCCTTTTCCTCATGCTCCTTTTCAACACGCTCGACAGGAAGTCCACCACAGGTGTACGGAATAACCACTTGAAAGGGCGGAGCCAGCCAATCATCCACCTGAGCCTGGGGAAACCCCACTCAGAGGAGTTGTCACATCTTGCTTGTTGCTTGCGCCATTTGTTTACCTGTTGCCCTGACTGGTGAGGAAGAAGATTACCATGACTATTGCGCATTTCCGGTCACAAATACGGAAGTTGTGTGAAAGGTCTATCGAGATGTGCAGAGGCTGCACCTCTGAAGGCCACATTTGAAGTGCGATTGCGTCACAGCGGCGCGACGAAGGCTGCCGCAATTCGAAAGCGACTTCAAAATGCGCCCTCCGTTTCTCAGGCAAAGGAAGGGTACAGCAGATGGACCCTTCACAGCCTGCAGGATTAAATTTCCCAGTGAAAGACGGTACCCAGATAGCAACAATGTGTCGGCCCAGATCCGTCCTACATCTGGCACATGTGGAATACTGATCTGGCCCACATTCTGCGTGGAATGACGGCCCTTGGGTGGTCCACTCCTGTTTGCCAGATCTGGGCCACAAGCAGGCCATAGCAATGCCACATGTCAGCCAAGAGCGAAGAAATAAACCAGAACTGTAACTTATCTGAGCCACAAAATATGTGTATATTAAATATGAAGTCAGCTCAGCCTTAATAAGCCTGTTAACAAGCAGAATCACTGAAGGAAAGAAGAGAACAGATAAAGAGATGAGCAGAAACACAATAACTACAACTGACTTCCAGCCACAGCTTTAGATGAAATCAACTGAAGATAAAAGACATTAAATCTCCCAAGATCTCAGCAGAGGAGCATTAAAAAAAACTCCACAAAAATCATTATCAGCTTCACTTATTATTGAGAATTAACAGGGGCTTAACTCTAATGTTTGTTTAATTTCACCATAATGGTGATTAGTGTTTCCATTAGTTGGGCTCTTAACTGGCAGCACTGAAACTTTTGCATACAATCCCACCGAAGCTAAGCAGGGTTGACTTTCTGGTAGACTGGAAAGCTGCTGGAAGAGGTGTTGGAAAGCTGCTGGAAGAGGTGTTAGACAGGCCAAGTCTGATCAACCTGTGGCCTGAGTGGGTCCTAATGCCCCAATACAGTCACAATAAACTGTACTGCATAAAGGGTAACCCTGCAGGGGGTAAGCACCTCACATATTGCCCAATACCAACATAAACAGTACTGAATAAAGAGTTAAATAAACCCCAGAAAATACGAGGTGTAACCCTGGGGCAAAAATAATCCCTAACATCACATATCATGCAGGTAGTTAGTTTCACATTACAAATTTTATAGTACTTTATTTAGTTCTTATAACTTACATAGAAGAACTCTATTTTTTTAATTATTACTTTATATGTTTTTGAAAGAAGTCTCTTAAGCTCATCAAGTCTGCATTTTTTAATATAATATACAGAAATACAGAAAAAAAAAAGTAATATTTTGAAATATTACTACAATTTAAAATAATGGTTTTCTATTTTAATATACTTTAAAATATAATTTATTTCTGTGATGCAAAATTGAGTTTTCACCAGCCATTACTGCAGTCTTCTATGTTACATGATCCTTCAGATATCATTCTGATTTGCTGATTTATTTTCAATGTTGGAAACAGTGCTGCTTAATATTTTTTTGGAACCTGTGATACTTTTTTTCAGGATTCATTGATGTATAAAAAGTTTAAAAGAATAGAATTTATTCGAAATATAGATCTTTTCCAACAATATAAGCCTTTACTATCACTTTTTATCAATTTAACACATCCTTACTGAATAAAAGTATTAAAGGGATAGTTCACCCAAAAATGAAAATTCTGTCATCATTTACTCACCCTCAAGTTGTTCCAAACCTGTATGAGTTTCTTTGTTCTGCTGAACACAAAATAAGATATTTTGAAGAATGTTTGTGTAATAATTTCACTGTTGGGCCCAAACAAGGGATGCCAATTATGTAGTGATTTTACCTTCGTCCATCCAAGGACGTTAAGTAAGGTAGTGATTGGTACTCACGTCACCGCTGACGTTGTGATTTTTGGATCACCTGTCACTTAAGGTGTGGTTATGAGTACATCAGATGACCACCTTCCCCCTCTCTTAGTTTGGGACACTAGTCAAGGTCTTTGGCTCTATGAGAACACTCCAAACAGGAGGCGGTTCAATCATTTTAGATTGAATGTAAAGTGGGGAGAGTTGGTCAGCTGATTTATCTGAAAGATTGGTGAGATTTCTAACTTGTAGAGCCTTTTCTGTATTATCAGCACAAGTAAGACACAATTGTAATAAAATAGATTTTATTAACAAAAGATAAACAAGAATAACTAACACAACTACTAAGTGAATACAATGAATGATAAAGGAATAAAGTGCATAAGATACATAAAATACGTGTGATTAAGTTGAGTGTGTCTATGGAAGAATTGTGTTATCTTATGGAAAGATAAACTGTTGTTTGTCTGAAACTAAGGTGAAGAATCTTATTATGCATCAAATAAATAAACAAAAGATAGGTTTGGTTAAGTGATATTTACGTTCCACGTGGTTGAGTAAGCAGTCCGATGGAGGTGACTTCATCCACTGGTTGTGCTGGGTGACAATGCAGTGGGAAAGGAGCTGGAATCCGTTTCAACAGTCTTGAACACAAAGATCTGTGGGATGCTGATCTCCTGGAGCACCAAAGGGTCCTAAAATCTGGAATACGCAGATGAGGCCCTGAAGTAGGTGACGAAGGTCCTTAATCTGGAACACGCAGACGAAGGAACCTCGAAGTGAAGGTTTGCTCTCCAGAGTCTCTGTTTGTCTTCTGACTCTGTGGTTTTGGAACAACTTGAGGGTGAGTAAATGATGACAGAATTTTCATTTTTGGGTGAACTATCCCTTTAATTTCTTTCAAAAAAGAAAAACTGACCCCGAACTTTTGAACAGTAGTGTTGTAACATAACTGCTCTGAGAGACAATGGTTGAGAATCCAAACGCAGCTTTATTAAAGGGTAATCCACACTCGTAGTCATCAAACAGGCAAGAGGTCATAACAGGTAATCAGTCCAATAAGGCAAACAAGGCAAGAGAGACAGGCAAACGGGTAATCCATGGAACAGGCAAGAAATCCAAAACCAAGAGACATGAAACCAGTGAGAATGCTCAGAAATGCAGTATAGACAAACAATACTTAGCAGTGAATGACAGAGTGAACATGGTTTATATAGGCTGGGGTAATTGGGTAATGAGGTAAAGAGACACAGGTGCAAACAATGAGTGAGGATGAGTCTGGCAAAGGATTATGGGTAATGTAGTTTGTGATGGAGTGACAGTCCGGGGTGGTCACAGGTGATTGTGACAAGTGTATACTGTTACAAAATATTTCAATTTTAAATAATAATCTTTTTAAAAATTGTATTCATCAAAGAATCCTAAAAAAGTATCACAGGTTCTAAAAAAAAAAACGGAACGGGCAAGTAATCCGAGACCAAGAGACATGAAACCAGGGAAACGCTCAGAATTGCAGTGATACAACTAACAAGACTTCACAATGAATGACAGCGTGAACATGGTTTATATAGGCAGAGGTAATGATGTAATGAGACACAGGTGTAAACAGTGAGTGATGATGAGTCCGGGCAAAGGATTATGGGTAATGTCGTCTATGACCGGGTTGGAGTGCCCTCTGGTGGTGATCACGGGCACTCACACTGGTGAATTGTGACACTAAGTGAGAATTAGAAGTTTATACGCAAAGAAACCCAGGGGCACACATTTTTTTTTAATGGTCTATAAAGACTGTTGTGTGATAGATTTTGCCTGAACCTGATAGCTGGACTGGAAACTTAAAGTGAGTAGCTACAAATTCATATCAATATTAATTTACAAAGCTTGACAAACAATACAGATTATATATGGATATAAGCCTCAATGCAGGGCTCGACATAAGCAATGGCCCGATGGCCCGGGGCCAGTAAAAGAGTATGTCGGGCTAGTTGAATGGCCAATCAAGATATATAATGTGTATCTTTGTTAATTGTTTATCTTTTGTTTTATATATATATATATATATATATATATATATATATATATATATATATATATATATATATATATATATATATATATATATATATATATAAAACAAAAGATAAACAATTAACAAAGATACACATTATATAGGCAAACACAGTGCTAACATTACTGGTCAGGCAATAAAAAATTCATAGTACAATGACAATTTGGTTATTTTTGCATGTCTCCAGGGGCACCTTCCACTTCCACATTATCTGACTCTGATTTTCCTTTTCTTTTTGGTTTAATAACTCTGGATGTTAGCCTTTCTTTTCATAGTATCCCGCAAGACGTAACAACAAGTAGCCTACAAAGTTTAGACTTTCTAGCTTTCTAGATGTATACTATACTCAATAGTTTAATCTCCTCAATGAATAGCCTACAAATTAAAACATTACGCCCGTTTCACACATACTCAGTCTGCAGTGCGTATGCGCGTGTTGCGGTGCGTATGTGCGTATGTTGTAACAACATTTAGGCTATTCATTATTTTTTATTTCAAATCCAAACGTTGTTACTGAACACAACTCTTTCCAACATTTATAATAAATAATTTATTAGAATGATTTCTGAAGAATCATGTGACACTTAAGACTGGGGTTATTGCTGAAAATTCAGCTTTGCATCACAGAAATAAATTATATATATATATATATACACTCTAAAAAAAAAGGCTCGTAATCATAGGGGAACCTTTTTTAGCGCTATATAGCACCAATTTTGGTGCTTCAGTGGTTCTTCAGCGGTTCTTCAGCGGTGCTATATAGCACCTTAGTCAAAGAACCGGTGAAGAACCTCTGAAGAACCGCTGAAGAACCACTGAAGAACCGCTGAAGCACCACTGAAGCACCAAAATTGGTGCTATATAGCACTAAAAAAGGTTCCCCTATGATTACGAGCCAAGAACCATTTTTGGTGCCATATAGAACCTTTTTTTTTTTAGAGTGTATATATATATATATATATATATATATATATATATATATATATATATATATATATATATATATATATATATATATATATATATATTTACTTTTTTTAAAATAATTTTTCAAAATATTCATGTTTTTTTCTGTATGTTTGATCAAATAAATGCAGGCTTGATGAGCATATGATACTTCTTTCAAAAACATTAAAAATAGTGATGTTTCCAAACTTTTGACCAGTGCTATGGATTGATTGCCAAATCAGTCTGTGCCTTGAAACTATGATTGCTTGGTTCAGTCATTACACAGAATATCACGATCAATTACTGTGTACACAATAGCACATCTGTCAGCGAGGTTTCCAGGTGTTCCTGCTAGCAACAACCCAGCTAACAGATTATAAGAATGTTCTCCAAATAATAATACTTCAATTCTTAAATTGAAGAAAGTTGTAGTTTGTGTCCTTATTCCCCTCTCTTTCAGTGCTTGTTCACAGCAGGTGTTTGAATGATTTAAAGAATGTTTTAGGAACATCATACTAACCTTTAAATAACATTCTATTAACATTAAGGAAACTGGACATTTTTATGTTCTTTGAATGTTACAAATCAACGTTCCTAATGTTGGGATTTTTAATCAAAATTAAGTTAAAAGAACATTTGAGGAACATCATACCTTTTAAAACACGTTCCTCTAACATAAAAAACTGGACTTTTTTTTTTTCAAGTTCCCAGAACCAACACTGAATATTTGGAGAACGTTCTTATAACAAAAATCTGTTAGCTGGGATGCTGCCCTCACATGCTAAATTTCCTACTTCCCACTTCAGAAGTCGTGATTATTAAAATTTTGACTTGACTTGTTCATGTCCAATTTTTTAACTAGGAAACTAGTATTTATGATAATTCCGATAGCAGGTGAACTGAAGGCAGCATTAGTTGGCCCTGAGCTTTTGCATTTTTAGACCTGGGACAGTCTCAGACGCTCTCAAGTGGCCAAGACCGCAATTGGTCCACCTGCTAGACAGGGGCGGGGCCAGAGGGGGGGCCTGGGGTGGCACGGGCCACCCCCAAAATGTAATTGGCCACCCCAAGTGCCCCCCCCCCCCCATCAGAGTCGGAAGGTAATATGTTGTCGGACTTGTCAGTATTAATTCTTTACTAGTAGTTCTAGCGGGTTTCTTAACTAAAACTAATATTTTGCAGTGCATTGATTTATTTATATTTTATTTTATGCATGCAAGTGGCCACTAGCCGGGTTAAAACCAGACCATTCTCAGTATTAACTCTAAATCTGCCGGAAGTTGTCTGGGTTTTCCCAGGCTAAGTGGCCACTGCACTCATCCCTCTGTTGTTGTTGTGGTTGTGGAGCGCCTCTGCACTGGAGAGGAACCACTCTACCGTCACGTGTTGTATTCGGAGTAAATAGTGGGCGCAAACGGACGGCGAAGTGCGGTGGTTGGTTTCTCTGCTTTAAAGCTTATTAAAAATCATTTGCGCACAAAAATAAACTAAAACTAAGCCAATTCAGGAGCCAGACACGCGAATGAGAAGTTGCGCCTGAAACCCACATCTCAGATAGCACGCAGTTCTCTTTAAAGTCTTGCGCTTAAACGGACAAATTCACACAAAAATTGTCAACATGATCGTCTTGAGTATTCTAGCAAACTAATATTCTTGCTGGCTGTGTTTTTAATGTTAATCAAACAACAAAAGACAAGGAAATCACTCACTGCTCTAGCCTTTGTAACTTTAATAACAATTATTTAATTTATACAGTCAAATATGCAATGTTATTTTACATTTGATTACTGATATTCAATTTCTGTACCTGAGAACTAATGTTAGACCTACCAGAAAAACCTGAAAAGCTCTGTTTATTTTAAAAGTATCTTTGCTCTGATTGTATTTATTCATATTTATATTACATTATAAATATATTATTTGTGTTTCCCACAGGATTTTGTGAGACTGTGCTGTGTAAATATTGGTCCCTCTAGGCTAGGGGGTCCTGGGACATGCTCTCCAAAAGAAAATTGTTCATTTTAAATTTAAATGCATAAATCTGGTGCATTTTGTGTGCCGTTGCTAGATTATTTGTTTTTATTTTCTTTATTTTTATTTGTCAGTAGTTCTTTTTTCCCTGAATATAGCACATACAGACTGAACCATGAGGAATTTGAACAGTTAGACCCCTAGTAGCCTAAATATTCACATGATAAATATGTATTACAGGCCCCCACTAATTATTCTAGAAATAAGTTAATTCAACGAAGGAAACCTCTTTTGCTGTATATTTTTTTATGGTTAGAATTAATACTCCTACATGTTTTACCATTTATGAACTATCATTTATGTGCCCTATACCATCACCATTCACATCTATGCAACCAATAAATAAATTACTACTAAAGTACAAAATTGTTTACAAAAAAACAAATTTCTTCATGGATCTAGTCACTTAATTTTTCTCTCAAAATGCACCAGATTTATGCATTTAAATTTAAAATAAACACATTTTATTTTGGGGAGCAGCCCCTAGAGGACCAATGTCAACCCAGCACAGTCTCACAAAATCCTGTGGGAAACAAAAATAATATATTTATAATGTAATATAAATATGAATAAACACTGCTACAGCTTCTTGTTGAGCTCAAAAGCCTTTCTACTGTTGTCAGTTATGTTGCTCCATCTTGTTTAAAACTATATACAACTATAATGGAAAAAATCTTGCTTGGATTGCATTTACCACAACCCATGTTCTTCTACTACTGTTGAGTTATTTGTTATTTCAAATCACATTTGAAGTTGCTCATTTTGAATTCATTTTCACTCATTATAACACGTTTTGTTATCAATAATATTCAGTATTATTACCTCCAGTGTAGGGCTATTTATACTGGTTCACTGTTTACATGTATTTAAATGTGCCACCCCTCTCTGAGTCTGGGCCCCAACCTGCCTGGGGTACGGCAAACCACCAACCAGCATCCCATGCTGGATTGGGACACAACTTTTGAATTGTCTAAAGTCACCATGACTTATTTATTTATTTTATCTTATTTTTAATAGTTATATTTATTTTTAATATTGCAGTGTTTATTATTATTTATCAGTTTATATTATTATTATTATTATTATTATTAATACATTTAAATAAATTTGTTTTCGCCGATAGAACATGCATTGAACATTAATCGGATTTAGAATGTCTGAGAAGTGACGTACTGTATTGTTGGTCTGCGGTATTGCGCATGCGCACATCATTATATCCGGAAGTTAGAAGCTCAAAGTGTGTAACTAGAGTCTGTAATTTACAGTGTATATTGTTTCTGCTCAACTAATGATTGACGCCAATTTTATTCAGTTTTACTGTTATTTTCTTCTAAAATAAAACTATTACAGTACGTTGATAGTCACGAATAGGTCAAATGTGGGTCATTTTAGGTCGGCCATAAACCCACGAAACGCTTCAGCGCAGCGTTGACGATTTTTACGTACACAACAGCGCGAGAATCGTGCTGCCATGACACCTGCTGAAGCAGCACCGAAGAAAAAACACGTTCGGTTTGCCAAGATGGAAGAGGACATTGACCACGAAGAACAGGAAGAGGATACGCTTTTCGACAAGCGTAAAGACGTTAAGGAGGGGCTGAAAAGTGCTCTGAAGGGGGGTAAAGTGGTGCTGAACCCGGAGTCCGATCAGGTTGATGTAATTCGACCAGGACGGAGCCAGGGCAATTCTGGGACATGCTGGCGATGGCTGGTCAGCCTTGTGCTTTGCGCATCGTTTCTCGGACTGGTGGGTCTGTATGTTCAACTTGCATGTGGAAAATAGAAACCGATGATATGAACACACATAAGCCTTTGAAACGTGTGATTTTACTGTCCTATCTCCTGCTGTTATTTTATATCTGAAAATGTCCTGTGGCTGTTTAAAGGGGTGGTAAAACACATTCTTTCGAAGGCTTGATTGTGTTTGTGGGGTGCACTGTAACGTGTTCATGCTTCGTATTTTAAAAAATGCATTATTTTTCATATGTTTGACCTTTATTCTACACTGCTCTGTCCCTCCTTGTAAAACGGTCTGATGCTTTCCGGGTTGTATGAAGCCAGTCCCTCAAAAATACGCAATGGGCTCAGATTGGTTAGCTGGCCCAGGGTGTTCTGATTCGCTAACCGCCTAGTGTACGTTTGTCGGAAACGTCACGCCCCAATTACCTTTACCGGTGTTGTGTAATATTCAGTTCCTGTGAAAAACTGTTCCAGTGGGTGGAGTAAACATGAATATTCATAAGATTTCTCTTGCTGTGGGCGTGGCCTTGAGACAACACGCTAACGAATGGAACTGAAAATATTAGTGCGCTCCTCAAATCGCAACTCGTTTCATGGATTATTTTGAATAGACAATGTTAAGCATTAACTGCAACAGTTCACATTTTCAAAACAATGAATAGTTTGTGTAATATGACAAATCGTTGTTTTGCCTGATTGATTACAGGCATTCAGATAAATAAGGACACAAAGCAAACAATGAGCGAATAACCCCTCGTCCAGGCTATAGCCTACAGTTTTTTTTTTACTCTTTTTATTTAATGTGTGAGGCTTTAAAATGAATTTGAATAGTAAATGCACATTTACTTGTATCTGTCACATATTTTAAGGCTTTAACAGAAAAACATCAGAATCTTTCCACAGACACCTATTTGGGAATCAAATACTCCAAGTACTAATCGATTAAAGGTATAGTACATCCAAAAATTAAATTTCTGTCAACATTTACTCTTATTGGGAACCAGTAGAACCAATATTGGTATCCATTGACTTCTATTATATGTACAAAAATACACTGACATTTTTTTTTTATTCATACAACTTAGAAATGAGATGAGGGCATCAGAATTGTTATTTTTGAACAACCAATCCTTTTAAGTGGACCCTCAAAAGAGTGCATCATGTTTTTCTCTATTGTTTTGTATTTGTAACAGTCAAATACAGTTTAGAGAATCTAAGAAAGAACTAATAATATAATAAATATATGAATAAATAGTTCTCATAGTTCTCTCTCTCTCTCTCGTTCTCTCTCTCTAAAATGTATGCGTTTTAACATTATTTTATTTAGTGATTCCTCTGTGTACCACTAGTGAGAACTTATAAGAACCACTGCTTTAAAGCTTTATACACTGTAATCAAGTACAAATTACAATGTTTATTATGATGACTACAAGATTAATAAAACATTTTCCTCAGTGGGTATGTAGTTTACCTATAGTTAACAGAAATACTGGCTATAATTAACAAGAAATTCAGGATGACTCACACCAGGCTATCTTTTAAACATTTTATTAGGGCACAAATAATCTGTGTTAGCCTGGACAAGTGGTTATTTGCTCATTGTTTGCTCTGTGTCCTTATTTATCTGAATGCCTGTAATCAATCAGGCAAAACAACGATTTATCATATTACACAAACTATTCATTGTTTTGAAAATGTGAACTGTTGCAGTTAATGCTTAACATTGTCTACTCGAAATAATCCATGAAACGAGTTGCGATTTGAGGAGCGCACTAATAGTTTCAGTTCCATTCGTTTGCGTGTTGTCTCAACAGTGACAAACGGTGCCATTCTCTTGCCCACAGCAAGAGAAATCTCATGAATATTCATGTTTACTCCACTCACTGTATTAGAAAACAATGGCGTCAATAAAACCATACCAATCTGAGCCCGAATCAGACCCAGAACATTTTAGTGAAGATGATCGAGCAGAACCTGTTCATTCCTCAAGAGTAAAGACTGCGGATCTATAGTAATCGCTACTGAATGGCACTGTTACTTTTGTATTTTTAGAACGATTATAGCCAAATATCTGTCGCAAGAACTATTAACCCAAAACGAACACTAAACATTGGCTTTACTAGTAGCCAAATCAAACACAGAACCATGTTTAGCATGCCTGTAGATAAACAATACATAAAAGCTCTAATCAAAGAATAATTTACACTTATGCCAAGTTCGCTGTTGAGATTTTAACGTTAGTGTTTGTAACGTTAGGTGTTCGTCGGATAACGTTAAGTATGAATTAGCATTTAACAGACTGGTTTGCAGAACAGCGTTGTCATCTGTGTAATTCCTTGCTACAATGTACAATTAACAATACGAACTATTACAGGAAAACACATCGAAGAAAAATAAATCATATTTACAGGTTGTGGCCCGTAAACAGCTTCTGTTTTTAAATCCATCTTTCAGGACAAGCCGTTGTGCGAATCCTTCATTGAACTCGCAAAGATTGTGGAAGCTTTCCTCCGTGAAATGTGCAGCGGGAGCCGCGCATGCCCGTCGTGCATCCACACACTGGCAGTGTTTGTCTCGCGCAGCTGAACCGCGGCTCGTGAATTGCAAATACAGACGAATATTGCCCATTATGTCACATTTTCCAGTCTTCTCCTCCGACCCCTGCCTGTCTTGTTCTTTGATTTATGATGGGCAGCATATATCTGCTGCAAATGTGACCTGTTCCCCTCTGTCTCATACACACATGCATATAACATGCTGTATGTTAAACGCAGTGCAACGCACCCCCGTCCCTAGGAAGGCTGAACAAAGCAAGTACCCCAGACCTGCAATCCGGATGAAAATAACAGCGTTTCGTCGGCATTGCGGCAACAACACTCCAGCCTACAAACCACAACAACGCAGCGATACAAAATGGCCTCGCCCCCCCTTATTCTCGGAGGAGGGGTTTATGTAAATATTGGAGGAATGTCTGTAGTCGCCTACCGGCCGTTTGCTGTAGTCCTTAGAAATTGATTTCTTTAAAAGCAAATATCTCCCTTTGCTTTAAACTTTGAACGTTGTAACTTTGCAGATGTTGTTTATGCTCAAGCAGCAACATTACACGCTAGCTAAAGTTAGAATAGTGAAATCGTGGTTTACCACCCCTTTAAAAAGCAATTGACTGAAAAATAACTGGAAATGGATGTTAAAATCATTGTTATGGTAATTCCTGTTCGTTTTACCGTATTGTTATGAAACAGGATTATTTGCACAAGTGAAATTCCAGACAAGTTAGCAGTGGTGTAACATGACTGACAGGTTAAACTGGGCCTAGGTACAATAAATGTAGGTTAATATTATGATATTTTGACATGTGGTAATTCTGATTGCATCTGTCTACAAGTTACACGATTACGGTGATATTAGCATGGTCACTCTGGCTGTAGTTTAGTAAAAGCTGTAGTGGCTGGTCAGTTTTTTCTTTTGCACATTATTTACTTATAAATGTCAATAACTAACTTAAGCAATTATACATTTTGATTCCTAAGCAGTCATTGTTTATAAACATATTGTATGCATTCACACAAAGTACATTTTAATTTTTTAATACCTCATATCTTGGTATTGTTTGGAGTTCCATGTAAATACTGGTATGTGAATATAGAATTACCATTTTATGCCATTACTCTACCTCTGTAAGATATCAATCAATTTTATGTGCAAATGCTGGAATGTGCTGCACATAAATTATCTTCTATATTTTTATATTTATGAATTTGTTTATATGGTATATTTATAGGGAATGGCTATCTCTGTATTGGGCCCTACCTTTGAAGACCTGGCTATCAATGTCAACAAGAACATCAGTAATTTATCCTATATATTTGTGAGTCGTGCATCAGGATACATTGGAGGCTCCCTGTTAGGAGGGATCCTTTTTGACTGTGTGAATCCTCATCTGCTTTCGGGTAAGGCCCATGAACTCTACAGAGAAAAGGACAATGTGTTGAATGAAAGAGGCATTTTAATATTTAACTTTAGTAAATTATTTACTTATAAAAATATGTGTTGATTATGGTGAGTGTGTCTAACAGTTAAAGATATGGACTCAACACCAAGGTTACAGGTCTGGGGATTCTGCAATCCTTGCACTATCACCCAATGAAGCTAATGAAGTTACGTTTAGATTTGAGTAACCTTTGATTGGTTAAGTGAAGCAAAGACTTTAGAGCAGAACTATTTATTTAAATGATGCAAAAAGAAAAAGAGGAAAGCACTGAAAGGACAAAATAAGAGGATGGCTACAAAAAAGCTAGCTAAATTGCCCAAAATAATTCTGTTACTCTGCTACAAACTATCATGCACGAGTTCATGAGACATGGTCCTGCCAACAATCAAAATTTTTATGTTTCTGAGTTAATCACTGTGCCACAGCCCCCTCCCCACCCACGCACCACATAAACACATTTTAAATATATGGCTAAGATAGAAATAGTGCGGAACCTTAAATATTAAAGGGTTACTTCAGTGATTTAGCATTAAGCTTTGTATCAGTAGAAACCCAGTAGTATATTCGAATTATCGTACATTCTCCCCCTCATGTCCCCCTGAGACGAGAGAATTATGCATTTTATTTCTGGAAAAAATCCTCTGATGACGCAAATATCGTCATTTTGCGTCCTCTGAGGATTTTTTGGCCAGAGCCTAGAGACTACAGCCAGTAGAAGGAGCTAGTTCCACATGTTATCAACCCGCCCATAGGGGTGGGATCTCACTCAGAATGTGAATGCGCACGGCCGCTCGGCTCGGGCATTAAACGAAAGCCGAACGAAAGTCATGTCACAGACGCAGCAGGAGTCAGATTTCATTCATTACGAGAAGAGCAGAGCTGAGGTAAGCGTGGCTGTCATTCTCGGCGCATTATCAGAACGCATATGGAAGCTAAACTTTCACAGGAATTCATTGAAAAGTTGAAACACTCACTTTTCTCCGTAATGAAAAGTACCATAATTCAAATATACTAACGGGTTTCTACTTATACAAAGCTTAATGCTAAATCACTGAAGTTACCCTTTAAGTTTGGAAACAATATGTTTTTACAATGTTGTATTTATAATGTCACACTTACTATTTATAACAGTTTAAATGTTTTTTTCATACATAAAAATGTATATATATGGATTTTAGGAAGGGGGTCCCTCTTAAAAGGTTCATTATAATTCCTTGGCATCATAAAGTTTGAAAACCCTTGCTTTATCTGAACGAAATACATACGTCTCTCTCACTTTTGCTCACATGCCAGCGATTAACCCTCCACCTGCCGACCCCTGAGTGTATGTTTTGTGGTAGGAGGACCCCACAGAATTGCAGATTTATTTGGCTGAAATATTTTTGAAAAGTCATGGCAGTTGGACATTTGTCAGTATTAGACTGGTCTGGAGCATTTAATCATATAGTTATTTTTTGTGGATATGTGATATTATCAAGTATGATTTTCTTGGTGATTACGGTTCATTTATATCTGCAGGCTTCTCAATGTTAATCACAGCATTTGGGATGTCTGGCACTCCCTTCTGTAAAAAGGCTTGGCTTCTCACAGTTTTGATGTCCGGTGTGGGGGTTTCAATGGGAATTTTAGATACAGGTAAGCACGTTCCCAGTGTTTATAGTGTAATACCAGCATTAAGCAATTAACAATATGAATTTTAGGTGACACAATTATAAAAATATCCTATATCGCTTCTTCTGTAACTCTTTGAGTTTCTGGTTGTCAACAGGTGGTAATGTTCTCATACTGAACACATGGGGAGAGCAGGCTGGGCCTCATCTGCAGGCTCTGCACTTTAGCTTTGCTGCTGGAGCCTTTGCCTCCCCAATCATAGCCAAGCTGCTGTTCGGCCACCGTTCCAACAATGTCTCCATTAACACTCCTCTGGTGTCTGGCCACGCCTCTAAGACTATCTTGCCATTCTCCCATCCAAAGAGTGCTCCTTTACCATCCATGTGGGCCTACATTGTGATTGGCGCTTTTGTTTTACTTGTGTCACTCTTCTTTTTTATCCTGTACTCCTGCAGTTCCCCCAATTCAAATAGGGCAAAGACACCCTCAGGGAAGCAGTTGTTCTCCAAACATCACAACACACTCATATTCCTGTTGTCTGTGTTCTTTTTCTTCTATGTTGGAAGCGAGGTGGCGTATGGTTCATTTATATTTACCTATAGCAAGGACTATGTTCATATGGAATCGGCTCATGCAGCAGGACTGAATTCGCTATTCTGGGGGACGTTTGCAGCTGGTCGTGGTCTGGCCATATTCTTTGCGACTTGCCTGCGCCCAGGCACCTTGATCCTGCTGAGTCTAGTGGGTACCACAGTTTCCTCGCTCCTGCTGTGTCTTTTTAGCAAAAATGTCCCTATGCTCTGGACTTGCACTGGCCTGTATGGTGTCTCTATGTCTACCACCTTTCCCAGTGGGATTTCATGGGTTGAGCAGTACACAACTGTGACAGGGCGCTCAGCTTCAGTGTTTGTGGTGGGTGCAGCTCTGGGAGAAATGGTTCTGCCAGCTCTGTTGGGCTTTTTACTAGGGCGGGTGCAGAATCAGCCATTGCTAATGTACCTGGCACTTTGCACATCCACCTTCACTTCTATCCTGTTCCCTGTCTTGTACAAACTAGCGTCACCAGGAGGGGACGCCACCTTACGCAAAATGTCAGGGAGACGCACCAAGGATGCGGATGACAGCGAGTATCGCCAAGCACTGCTGGACAATGTGGAGGAAGAGGAGCAAGAAAATGAAAGTGAAGCTGACCAGTGGAATGATGCGGACTTTGAGGTGATAGAGATGGATGATGCCAGCCTGTTGAGCTCTCATTCTAAAGCCTCAGTGCCACCTGATGTTGCAGCCAGTACGCTTGCTGCCCAATCAATGGCCGCCCCATTGTCAGCAGCACCCTCAAGAGACACCACAACCCTGGCCTCTCTGTCTAACACTCCATCTTTTTCCACAGACTCTCCCAGGCGCAAACTCTTAATGTCCCTAAATAGGGAGAAGAAGGACTAATATATTGCACTACGTCAAAGATGTTTCAGACTTTAGCCAGGAACTGAAGTGGCTGGTACATTTTTGTTGTGGCACTTTTTTTTCTTTGTTGAAAAGATCACACTAGCCAGTTGATTTGCACTTTCTAAATGCCAGTTGCATGTTTGACATCTTTTTGGCAACACCAAAACTTTTTCTACCCACCACTGTACAGGATTATCATATTGGACATAAACTGAGAATTGTCCTGTCATTGACGATCAGCCTTATAATGGGACTCTATTGTATATTAGGATTACATTAAGATATTGGATTTCTACATCTCTCCTCATTTGTTATTGTTGGTTGATTTTACCTTAAATCAAAGGTTTTTGTACAATTGTAACCAGCACAATACACCAGTCTTAAAAACTGTGAAAAGATTAAGGCAACATTTTTTTGTATTGTATGGTTAGATTGAATGTATAAAAAGTTTCAATAATAGTAATATTTTGATCCTGAAGTCTTTCTTGAAAGTTCTCATTTAATGTTCACTAAATATTTCTATTAAATTTTGATTTTTTTTGCCCCCCAAAAGTTCTGTAACGGCATTTAAATATATTGACAATTTTGTATGAACTTAAAGCAGCTCTTACTTCCTAGAAATGCCTCAATCTGTATAACAATTTTATAGACCAAACAGTATGTAGGAAAAAATTCTGCACTGCATAAATATTTTGACTGACTGGAATTACAGTAGTGTACAACCCAAGATGACAAAAAAACAAAACAAAGGACCCATTTAAATAGAAACAAGTATTTGTTAAATACATCAACTTTTATTATATCAATATTAAATCTCCACCACAAATGTTCTTTAAAAACAAAGCACCGTAAGTTTTTACAAGTTTACAAAAACAGGTTACAGAGCTCTGGTAGCTCTTTAATTTTTTACATAGGAAACAATGTCTGGTTTAGAATAGAGAAAGCGTTAGAAAAGTTTTTTAAAAAGGGAAAACAAGAAAGTACAATTGTACACACAGATAATTATAAATTAACATATTGCTGAAGTCCAAGTTAAGGCTAATACTGACTTGCTTGCCTCTGCAGAGAATGGACAGACTTAAAGCATGTGATATCCTTAAGCAGGGCATAAAGATTTTTTAAATGTTTTTCCTTTTTAAAAAATCAGTGTTCACAGACAATTTGGGATCATCAAAGGCTTATTTACAACATACTGATTTTACAGGGAAAAAATAACTGTAGTCAAACATTGCTCCACAAGAATTACAGCCAGTACTGAATCTCCTTGCTTTACAAATTGCTACAGTATGAGGTTCAGTTTAGAGAGGATTATGCTGTAAATGTTTGACCTGTCAATCTGCAGAAATGTACCAAAATAATGAACACTCAGACAACAACTACGAAGCAAATTCAAACACAGTGCATCAAAATCATCTTCCTCTTTTCTGTATTTAAGGCCTCTTTAGTCCCCCTGCATTGCAGTTCCAGTCAAACAGTATAAGATGGAAACTCTCTCACATAGGAAAAAAAAGCACCTTTTCAAACCATGATACATAGAAATTGTGCTGAATGGCAGAGTGTTAATAGCACCAGAGTAAAATGAAAGGGGGCAAACTGCAGGACTATCAGAACTGCTCCAGCAGCTGGCGAAGGTATGGTCCTCGGGAAAGATGCCGATTGACACGAGACAATTTGTAGAGTACAGGGCAGTCCAATGAGACACACGGCACCTGACGGTCTGCACTGCCACTGCAACTTCTACATACCTGTCAATCAAATCACAACAGAAAATAAAAAAATATTGATATATGACAAACATGAAGCATGTGACCCCTAGTCTTACATAGCCAAACTTTTGCCCAAATCTGGTGCTCATTGCAGCTTCAGGCCCTTTCATGTGTTGCAAAAAGTGAAACGAGTGAAAAATTGGTCTTTCACACCAAATGCTTAAGAAATAAGGGTCAGGCTGAAGAAAATGCTAAATTACATCCACACATTAGTCAGTAAAACAAAACTTTAATGTTATTATTAATGCTATTATTTTGGTCTTTTGATTGGCCTTTGTTGTTATAATTAAAGAAACTTATTGCAACAAAAAAAATGTAGTAGTAGTAAAATGAGCAATTTGATTGGTTGACTCCACGCAGCATTTTATTTCAACTGGCATTTTTAAAAGTCTTTTGTGAGGTTCATTCTGCGTTCAGTAAATAATATCAATCTTGCTCTTTCTGTCCGATGGCGCGCGTTGTCTCAGCCATCTCACGGTCAATGTCCATAACAGCTGATAATAACATACGTTGTCTTACTTTAAATCTAGCTTTCAGAATACGCTTAGTATCAGTGCTCGTCTCTTTTCCGCAGTTTTGTTAATTGCCTCTTTAGTAAACCAATACATAACCAGCAAAAGCAGCGCTGCTTGCATCTCCTCCATACTTGTTATTGTTGCAGACAGTGTCGCACAAAAGTGATTACTGTCCGTCGGTGACTGGGAAGAACAGTCGCGCGCAGTCCCACGTCTCTGGGCTAATTTGCCTAATCTTCACGGTACTTTAGACGGCAGTGGAAACGCAGACAGTAGCAGGTCAGGGGGGAAAAAAGTTCCTGTACAAAAAGTTCCTGGTACAAATTGTTCCGGGTAATTTCAGTGGAAACGGGACTTTACATAATCTAGATATAGAAGCAGGTGTTCTGCTTTGTTGTCCATGTTATGTTAAGTTCTTAGTGATTAGTTTAGAAGTGCTTATTGTATCAATCTGGTTGAAACTGGTTTTCAAGCAGGCCTAAATTATAATGTATTTAGTTCAATAAAACACATGTAAGGGATGATAGTGTTGATACGAGCGAGAGTGAGCCTGCAGTATAAATCGCGCATAGCGAGGGCAATCAGGGCGGCATATGAATGGCAATCCGCTGTCTCCTCAAAAGAGCCTGTTTGCAAGCAGCAGATAGCCGCCTTCATGCAAAGTGCACACAGTAAACCAGTGTTGTTTGCTCTGCTACACATAATGGCACCAAATTGATAAAAGACAATATATTGACCGCATTCTGTTTTCTATAGTGTGGCGTGTGCGTTTGTGATGACGTTAGGTGAATGCAAATGCACCAGGATTTGATAGAATTAAAGGGTCACTTCAGTGATTTAGCATTAAGCTTTGTATCAGTAGAAACCCGTAGTATATTTGAATTATGGTACTTTCCCCCCTCATATCCCCCTGAGACGAGAGAATTATGCATTTTATTTCTGGAAAAAATCCTCCAATGACGCAAATATCGTCATTTTGCATCACCTGAGGATTTTTTGGCCAGAGGCTAAAAACTACAGCCAGTAGAGGGAGCTGTTCCGCATGTTTTCAACCCGCCCACAGGGGAGAGATGTCACTCTCAGAATGTAAATGCGCTCGGCTCGGCTTCGGGCATTCATAACTGGAGCGCTTCAGAGCAAAGTGAGTGTTTCAACTTTTCAATGAATTCCTATGAAAGTTATGCGATCAGAAAACGCGCCAGACCGGACACGCGCTGAGAATGACGCGCTTATCTCAGCTCTGCTCAGATCTTACTGAATAAAAATCTGACTCCTGATGCGTTTGTCCTGTGACTTTCGTTCGACTCACTCACACTTTATTGAAAATACACATTCAGTTTTTAATTGTAGTGTTTATTCTCTAACTGAACAAAATTATTGTATTATTATGAAGATCAAAACAACGTTGGGGGCGGTGTAGGGAGTGGCCTCATAGGGCAGCGAAGCAAGTGCATTCTGGGAGTTGTTGTCTTCCATCCACATGAGACAAATACATTTTCTGTCTTTTCTCAGTCTAGAAGGCACCAAATTCATAAATAATTTCACATTTCTACTACATAAATGACACAGTTTAAATACAAATTCATCTTCCTAGCGCTGAAGTGCCCCTTTAAGTTGAGTGTGAAACGAGACTAACGCTGCGGGGGGCACCGGGAACAATCATGCTTGGACTCGGAACGCAACAAATGTGCCCAGTGT
This sequence comes from Gobio occitaniae, assembly GCA_033150135.1. Classification (NCBI taxonomy): domain Eukaryota; kingdom Metazoa; phylum Chordata; class Actinopteri; order Cypriniformes; family Gobionidae; genus Gobio; species Gobio occitaniae. The sequence goes on along the minus strand of JARQWZ010005853.1, from coordinate 34,831 downwards.
GAGTGAAAGCCAGGAAACATGACCTCTAACCTTTAGGAGCTGGTCTTGCTGGCTTTCCCAAAGCCGCAAGTCTTGGTGTAGGTGGATAGCAACACGCTGGGGTTCGGCCCGGCAATTCTCACACACTCCCAGCTGTGTCAGCTCATCACAAACTGGGCAATGCAGTGTTGTAAAGTACTGAGAGATGGTACTCTTTCTTGTGCCCTCATCTCCTTCTCCACCCCCCACAGAGCTCCATGCCTTCTGTACCTGTGCAATGAAAAACCACCAACAGGCAAATGCAGTTTTTTTTTAATGTCTTTTAAAAGAAGGTGAAGCATGCCATTTTTTTTTATGTTAAAACACTTTCTCCAATTTATATATGCAGAGTTAACTATGATTGAATCCTTGAAAAAGTGTAAACACTGGTTCTGCACTGCTGTCGGCACAATAATTCAAGCCTTGCTACCAGCCTGACACACCAATAATGGCTCAACCAAATGACATGAGTTTGGAGTGGCACTACCTGTTTGACCTGGAAAAAATGTGTATATAATGTATTAGTGAAACTTTTGCTCATTTAAAAAAACAAACAAACGTGGCACAAATATGATACTAGGGGCCAATTGTTCAAAAGTAATCTGATTGGATGGGATTAAATCTTGAAAATGGGTGGTTCAAAGCAAAAAGGATACTGAAATCAGATTAGATCACAAAATCCAATCTTGGTTTTGATCTGGATCAAATCATCAGTTTATGTTGCTCAAAACAATTTTAAGATTGGGATACCTTTGATCCAAAAACAAAAAAAATGTATATTATATATAAATTTATAATTTATATATTAAATTTAGATTATACTTATCCCAGCAGAAGGGTGGATTTCAGGAGCAAAAATTTAAAACTGGTCAAAAAATACAACATTTGTTTTGTGCAATATACATATACACATTTTTATTTTGCTCTCGATAAGTTTAACGGTTAAAGTAGTAAACATTAGGCTACCTAGTAAAACTTTAGGTAGCCTACAGTAAAGTAAATACATTTTGGCACCATAAAATAATCCCCAAACAGCTAAATGTCAAAACAAAAATATATTTAAAGTTTTTTTTCACTGTTTGTAAACTACATTTGCACTATCATAAGATATGAACCAGTGTATAATCCAACGCTCAATCCATTGACTTAGCATTGCGGGAGGCTGCCTCCTTGTCATTTCGGACTTAAAACAAGAAACAGAACAATGTCTAAAAGCTGCTATGTGACAGGGTGTGCAGCAAACAAGCTAAAAAAACACAGAAATAAGTTTTTATTAGCTGTCGACCCAAAAAAACAAGCGTTTATGGACTGCATTTATATAGCGCTTTCAACAGACCCATGGCCATCCAAGGCGCTTTACATATTGCCTCACATTCACCCATTCATACACCGACGGCGGTGTCAGCCATGCAAGGCGCCATCCAGCTCGTCGGGAGCAACTGGGGTTAGGTGTCTTGCTCATGGACACCTCGACACTTGGTCAGATGGAACCGGGGATTGAACCACCAACCTTCCGGTTTGTAGACAACCTACATGAACCACTGAGCCACTGCTGCCCAACCTTCTGGTTTGTAGACAACCTACATGAACCACTGAGCCACTGCCGTTTAAGGAGACAAAAGTGGATAAAGGCAATAAAACGTGAAGCTTCAGCAGGAAGAATGGGTGAATTTTAGGATCCTGACACTCAGTATGCCTCTGTGTGCAGTAAACATGTCACTGTTAAGTCAAATATCCAATGTCATTTTTATATATTATATTTCCTGTCGCTGATTACGTTCCCCTCTATTGGGTGTAGTTCTCAGTGTAATATAACATGTGCTCTGTCTCTATTGCCCGTATCCACTTTTTGGGGTTTTGTTTAGCTTGTTTGCTGTACACCCTGTCACATATCAGCTTTTAGACATTGTTCTGTTTTTTGTTATGAGTCCGAAATGACAAGGAGGCCGCTTCACGCAATGCAAAGTCAATGGAGAGCTTTGGATTGTTTTCCCCGCCGGTGGGCGTGGTCTTCAGATTATGACGCGTATCGCTCTGTCTCTATTGTACTAGTGAATCTGAGGGTGAGATATGCCTTGTCATATGCCTGCAATACTCAATTCTGATTCTTCAATCGCGTAATCTAGCGGTCTGTTATTTCACCACAACAACTGCTACATCTGATAAACAATACCTCAAGTTATCGTGAGGTAAAAAAAAATAGGTCCTGTATCACCCTAAAGACTTTTTTTTGCATAGCAACCTGCTGACTGTACAATATCCCTTAGCCTTTCCACGGCTGCCTTTTTATAACCCCAGGCTCCCCCTAGGGGTGGGCACTCCCAGTTTGGGAACCACTGGTTTTAAGCCAATGTTGCTTTTGTCAAGCTGGTCTGGATGCTCAAACAGCCAGTGTTTATAGTTTTTATGAGAATCAACCTATGACTTACAGTTGTCTCTGCATATGAAACTGGGATAGATGAAAGTATATAAATTTGTATAATTTTTTTTTTATATCTTATAACCAACCACCAGATGTCAATTATTGCTAGTATAATTCAGTACAATTTAGTTCTCAAATAGCTACAGAACAGACATACAAAAAGCAACAGAAAAGTACAAGAACTAGTAAATACACCTAATTACGGTAATCAATGTTTCAATCTCAAGCATGATCATTTATATTCTGCATTTGCTCAAAGACAAAATGACACAACTAACCCTCGGCAACTCATGGTACCAGCTGAACACATCTACTCCAATCAGGTTGAAAATTCTTGCAAGTGGTGGCAAGATCTGCTTTGTGATGTAGTAGGTGGCGTTGAGGCGCAGGCTGGCGTCCTGCAGTACCTCTACAGGACGCCGAACCAGCTGTATGAGCGGCACTCCTGGCATCCCATACACAATAACATACGGCACCCGTTCACCCACACGCGGCTCCAACCGTCGATCATACGCCATCATACGCCTAAGACACATTAGAAAAGAGAGAACATTTTTAATTTTTGTTCAGCAATCTTTGTTCGACATTTGAATGCATTTAGATTCAACCTGGATTCAGAACAAGGAATCTCTGAATTTTCAACAAAGATAGAAATGCTTCTCAACCATGCCTCAAATCTAATTTCAACATCTGTTAATGGCTGTGTTGCTAGGCAACAGCCTCAGGTACAATAATAGTCTTGCAGCATGCAATAAATAGAGTCCAGTCAGGAAAAACAGGCATATATTATGTATATGCCTGATTACTGATCACCTGATGACATGAATAATCTACTACTGTAGCACACTGTCATTTTCTGCAAGTTTGATTGGACGAGCCCCCAATAGTTGCTATTCTGCTTTTAGATTGCATCAAAATAAGGGAGACGTAAAACACTAAAACACTGTTCAAACAAAGATTATGTTAGATTTAACAAAATAAACGCAAAAATGTCAGAATATCTGCTTAAATGTCAGTCATTGTGTCTGCATGTAGTGGGTAGTGTAGGGTAATGTCATCAGTCCAACCAAAATAAAGCAATGGAAAAGTTCAACTAAACTAAAGGATGCCATAAATGGGAAGGTGAAGCATGAGAGAGCTCTGATGCAGCCGTGATAGCCATTAGCCTCTCATATCCAGAACACTCTTTCATAGCCTCTGCTTCATCCATATTGTTACCATAAATCATATTGGATTTAAAAACATTTAAAAGGAATTAAAAAGGAATTCTGCTTGCCTAATCCGAGCAGGCAAGAAATTCCAAAGTCTTGGAGCGACTGAAGAACATGCCCTATCACCCATTGATTTTAAACGGGTATGTGGGACGATTAAAAGGCCAGTTTCCAAAGAGCGGACAGCACGCACAGGTACGTAGGGGGCTCAGTAAGATAGTGAGGAGCCAAACCATTCAAAGCTTTGTAAGTAAGCATGAGAACTTTAAACTTCACCCGAAATCTGACAGGGAGCCAATGTAAAGACTCCAAGACTGGAGTGACGTGATCCCTTGTCCTGGTTCCTGACAGGATTCGGGCGGCTGAATTTTGAACCAGCTGTAATTTATTTAGGGTAGCATTTGAGCCCCCGACCAGCAAAGCATTACAATAATCAATGCGAGAAAACACAAAGATATTGATCAGCTTTTCAGCCACCGGGAGTGACAGCATAGGATGCAATTTGGCAATGTTTTTCAGATGAAAGAATGATGTCTTTACAGTGTTCTGAACATGGGGATCAAATGTTAAATGTGCATCAAATATCACCCCTAAATTTCTTAATTAGGGCCCAAGCCCTGAAAGGGCGAAGAGCCCTATTGTTCCCCTAAAGATTATTATTATTATTTTTTTTGTACTTTTGGGGCACTTAACGTGCTCGAAAACTGATGTGTGGCCATCAGGGCCGGGCTGAAGTGGGTACCCGGCCGTGGCAGGGGGGCTCAACAGCACCCCCTTAAGTGGGGTCTGAAAACTTGGTCCATATATCAAACACACTTGCACGTACATGTATGAAACTCGGTACACATATAGACCTCATCGGACCGAACAACTTTCGTGCTCTAAGTTATGCATCAGCCCAACAGGAAGTGAGCTATTATGGGTTGTTCAGAAAACTCATGCTCTGGAATTTAATATACTCCTGATATTTTAAATACTGTTGCCATGGCAACTTGTCAAAGTTTAATAATCTTTTTGGCTGTTTTTGAGACTCTTAGTATGCTTGAAACTCAACACACACACACAGATGTCAGTCAGTGGAAATGGGCAAAGCCTCAGAAATGGGTGTGTTGGAGGGGCTCTATAGCGCCACCTTTTGTCAAAAGTGGGGGGGGTTAGTTTTATCTACAGTCACCAAACTCGGTACATATATTGTTCTCTTCGAGCCGGACAACTTTCTAATTTACAGTCATTAGCTCCGACCAACAGGAAGTCAGGTATTTTGGTTTGAATTTGAGTTTTTGGATAAATCAGGCTCTGAGTTTTTACGTTCTCCTCGTAGGCGATTTGTTCAATCTCCACCAAACTCGCTCAACATGAAAAAGATACGGAAGATGCTAAAATGCGAACGGATATTGGATATCTCAAACGGTGTTGCCATGGCGAGGGATTAAATAAGGACAAAAAAGGAAACAGAACACTGCATGAAAAGTGGGATTTTCGTCAGTATGTGGCACTGCAGATTGCCGTGGAACTTCAGGTTTACGACTGTGCACGGTAATTTGCAGGCAACACCGAAAACTGCCGTAAATTGTCGGAAATTGACGTGGGCCTTGCTTGGCAGTTGTCCCCCCATGACCCCCCTATTCTAGTGGAGGCTTTATCATGTAAATGAACATGCTGTGAGCTACACAAATGCAAATCTGAGTATAGCAGCAGGGGAAGTTTTATCTAGGTTCTGAATTTTTTTTACTAAAACAAGTTTAAAGTTTAAGTTAAAATGTTAACTTAAATTTAAGTTAAATGTACTCGTTTTAGTTCACATTACTACATTTTTAGGGCAACCAGTTTGCTCCAATTTTTTAAGTAGATTCAACTTGTCCGGGCTCACAGTGTAGATTAATTACTCTGTATGTCATTAGCAATAACCAATGTTATGTAAAAAAAACAAAATACAGGACAGCAGTTCATGTCTTCAACCTTTAGAGAGGTTATGTAATGCAACAAGACAATGAACCAAAGCACACAAATAAATCAAGTAAAGCATACAGTTTACATACCAAAATTAATTTTTCCACCCTGCACTATGAATGATTTCTAAATGGCTATTAATCATAAATGTGAAAAGTACAAGTTTGTGTGTTAATAGTTAAGTCAGATTGTGTTTTTCTGTAATTGTCATTTAAATTGAGCTCACACCACATTTTATGAATTATCAATGCAGATTTTTAAGAGGTGGTTTCCTGGACAGGGTTTAAATTATGCCAAGAGTAGGCCTTAATCTAGTTAATCGTGAGTTAAAAAATTGTTGCCTGGAACAAAGATTAAGCACAGATTACTAACACCTGGACTATGAGTCCTGAACTAAAATAAACTGGATTCATTTACAGTTTTATCTAATTGCTTACACACAATTTCTGAAAATATGGCTCCATTTCTTGTAACTCTACACACAAAACACACAACATGCAAAACATCAGACATCGCTTGCAAAAGCAACACTTTGTGCAAAACTATTTTAATTCTTCCAAAAATGTTGTTTTTGCATATATCTAACTACACACAAATATGCACAACTGAAGAATTTTACAGTTGAACTGAAATCAACTGAAATGAATCAACACTGAAGTCACTTGAGCTGAATATTGACACTATATTGGCTTGTTAGAGCCGGTTTACAGCAGAATTTGTTTTGAACTTGTTACTGAAGCTGCTATGAAACAATATATTTTGTTGTATGCATATTCTTTCTTTCTCAAACCTTAGTTTTGATTTCTAAGTGATCAATTTATGTATAAGTGTTTTCACACATGATCATTGGCTGTATGGGTCCTCAGTAAATTAATGTGGCATTTAAATGGCAAAAGTTATTCTTGTCTCTATAACTTATGGCTTCCTAAAGACACGTTTATCGGTAAATAAAATATTAATAATATAAATAAAATGAATATCAAAACATATTTTAAATATAATGAAGTCATTTTATTATAGCACTCATCAGATGTTCCTGGAAACAAAACAGAGACAGAACAGTATAAACAAACTATACAACAAACTAAACACCAAATTACAAAAACATTATTATGTGAAAGTGAATAAAGTTGTGTGTGTGTGTATTTTCAGTTATAAATATGTGCTGTGTAAATTAGCCTATATATACTTTTAGAAATTATATATAGCCTAACTTTAAAAAACAAACAATAACCCATATAGATAAATTATAATAATTGTATAATATTAAGAATTTACTTAATATACATTGTAACATTAGGCTACTTTACTCTAGCACAGTAGTCAGTTAAGCAATTAATTAATATCTTATATTAATATGTATGTAGCCTAGGCTACATCTAAAGGTAAGTCTGCTTTAAAAAAAAAAAAATTACACTTCGACATGTACAGAATGTGCGCGTTAAGAAACACTTTCAAATGTGTCTTCTTAACATGTTAAAACTGTGCGTCGACTGTGTGTGTATGCCTGTTACACGACCAGAATGTGCGTGTCTACACATACAAAAGAAACACGTAAAAAATTGCTGCTTGACGCGGACAAACAGTGCGTGTTAACACGGTCACAAGTCACGCGTTTCGTATAAAGAGATTTGGCCCCGGGCGCGTTCCATAGTAGAGCCCTAGTCCAATCACGTGCGAGGTCGAGGCCATGACGCGTAGAAGACGAGCTTTAAACTTTTTTTTTTTTTTTTTACATTTCCTATGTTTTTTGCTGCTTTCCTTTTTCGTGATCAACAATGAAAGGACGCCGTCTTCAACTCCAACTTTTTGGACTCATTTTCAGGAGGCTGTCTTCGTCTTCACAAATCTGAGGCAAACTGCAGGCGCTATGAACCAGAGCATGGGTAATGTAACGTTACGATTTAAAGAATATGCTTTTATTCAGCTGTATAAGGAAATGGATGCGTTAATAGATCCGAGCTTAAAACTGCACATTTTGTTTACACAGACTATCCTCGCCTCATAACGAAGCCGTGAGCTCTTATCTGCTTGGAGAGATTTCCGCGAGTCCAGATATAACCGCTGACCATGACGACATTGTGTGTAAGTAAAACGTCTAATGTTTTTCTCATTCCTTGTTTAATTTTACCGTGACTGTTTTTATTAATACCAGTCTCATGTAATTGTTTTCCAGCTGCCTGTAAGACGTATTATGAATCGACACGCCGGAGCTTCAGATACAAACAACCTGAACTTACATCGCAGGCGGGGTTTAGCTCGGAGTCGATCAAGAAGAAAAAGGGTAAGATTTATTATATTAGATCCGTTTTTTGTCAATGTGAGTATTTTTCAGGTTACTTATTGTCTTTATGGATTGTATTACAGTTGCTGGAAGCGAGACAAAGTGTGCTGGGTGAGGATGAGATGGACTGGAAGTGCGCGACCATTGAACTCATATCTGAGGAGGAAGACGGCATTGTTGACGGGGTGTCTGGATGGATTGTGCGGCCACCGCCATATACGCCTATGTTTCCCGAATGTTTTGGGCGCTTCTTTTTGACGTTTTTGGAGGACAACATAAGAGACATTACTGCTGCACTGTACATAGTTGTGTGTTTGACAATAAAGCTCTTTCTTTGCATAAACAGCTGTGTGTTTATAAGCTCTTTCTTTGAATAAACGGCACGGTCCGGGCAAATTTTCCCATATATTCCTTGATGGTATGAATAGTGTAGTTCATAGCACAATAACATTACTATAAAACATAAATTATTACAACATAAATTATATATTTATTATTATTATTGGGGCTTACATTTATAATGAGCCAGGGTGACCAATAATGATTGGTTTGCAGTGATCTGCCAACCAATCACGAGGGATTTTTCTTTTTTAAATGTAGTGGCTTCAGCCAATAGTGAGTGAGTAAATTCAAGTCAGGCCGTTGACTCTCTGGTTTCGCTGCTATTCATATGCTAATTAGAGGCGTTGCACCTCCGCGTTGTCTCTCAGCGGGGGGCTCTCCACCTATGTCATGGTTCGTTTACGACAATTTGTGGCACAGACGAACGCGACGTTCGCTGCCTCCAAATTGTCGAAAACTGCAGAAAATTAGGGAGATTTCCGGGAGTATACAGGCGTTTACGGGGTCGAAAATCCCACTTTTCATGCAGTAGAAATTGTCCCATATCTTGTAGAATCATTATTTTATTTGAATTAAATTAAGATTGTATGTTCGGTAATTGAACCTGGATAAATTTTAAATCAATATATTATTTTTCAGATCAGTATATTTATTTGATTTAATATATTTCTTCTGAATCTTCTGAATATTTATTCTCTGTCTGCCCTCCCCTCACCAAAATGTGGCAGTGTTGTGTTATTTTTGAAACTCTCTTTCTCTCCATGTGTGTGTGTGTTTGTTTGTGTGATTTATGAGGACACAAATGTGTAAAATGACATGGGTATGACACTGGTATTACAACGTAAAAGTGGTTTATGAGGACATTTCCTGTTCTCAGCTGTATATCATCTCTAGAAAAAGTCATTGTCCAGTTAAAGTAAGTTTTTGATTGATTAATTTCCGTTGTAAATAATCATTAGTTATTTACTTTGGGGCCACTTACACGACAACACCATTTTCAATAAAAAAAACACTGATTAAACTCGATGCGTTCTGACCGCTCATCTGCACGGCAACAGCACCCGGCGGCAGGTTTTAAAATAGTTTTGAAACGATACCGTTATCATCTTCGTGTAAACACAAAACGCGAATCTGTGAGAATGGTGACGGAATGCATGTATGAGTGCATTGCGCGTTTCGTCTATAGGCTGAAATGTGCATGTTCACAGGCGCATAGTTTTTCTTTACAAAATGACCGCCAAATTACTAGTCTGGCATGAATAATACAGCATTTTTAGCCATTTCCGATAATTTTGATAACGCTTTCATCTGTACAGAGGGAAAGTGAAGTGAACAAGGCCGTCACAGGGGAGAGTCTAGTTGACACAGTCTCTACTGACGCTGCATTGTGGTCGTGTCTAGGCACAGGTCCACCATCTGACCTGGTACTATTGTATAATACTATTGTAATACAACAACAATAGCAAGCAGCGATCATTGAGATCCAAGCACCCATGGGCCATGATATGGATGATTAACAATCTTATGATGTGTTTTTTACAAGAGTCCATCTTAAATCTTTACTAAAAATCGGGGTTCAATCATAAATGTGATATGCGTTTAGATTAATTGCATGTCATAGGATATCACAGAACAATTTCAAATGAATGTGATTATCATTTGCAGCTCAATTTTTTTTTCTGAAGCATTTATCTTAAGGCACTTTTCATTTTTTTTCTAAAATACACGTGGCCCTCTAACCTTTTAAACCATGTATTTGGTGTATTTAAACTCTGTTTTGTAGAACTGGAACTACAAAAACAGGGTGTTGCTGTAATTTATAGTAACATCTTCAGTATTACTCAGATGTCTATTTCAGAAATAATTGTTTTGAGTGTAAGTGATAAATTGCGCTTGACATTTGTGCTGGCTACTGTATACAGGCCACCATACAGACTTTAATCAAATAATTTGCTGATTTTCTATCAGCATTAGTACTGGCTGCAGATAAAGTCATTGGGATTGGCATTTAGAGAGATTCTAAATTATTGGAGTAAGGCAACAGGTGTCAGGAAATTAACATTTTCATTGAAATTAACTTCTTCAATTCTAAACCTTGACTAACCGGGGCCCAGGTCAGGAAGCTGTCTCACGTCACAGAAGTCAGATAAATCCCGACACACAAAGACTCTTTCACCTAGATATTATCACAGAGACTGTGTCTGTTCTCCGAATTAGTGAAAACAAAAAAACATCAAAACCATTCAACGGTAAAAATTTAATTGATGTCCAACAAATAAACAACAGATATAATACAGACGAACAAGTGATAAAGCTTGGGTTGCTAAATATTCGATCCCTTTCCCCAAAATCGCTTATTGTTAAAGATATGATTCCAGATAACAATCTAGATAATAAGCCAGAAACCTGGCAAAAACTACATTACTTTAAATGAGTCCACCCCCCAAGATAATTGTTATAAACACGAGCCGCGTCTGAAAGGTAAGGGGGGAGGGGTTGCTGTAATTTATAATAATATCTTCAGAATTACTCAAGAGGTCTGGTTTCAAATATAATTCCTTTGATGTTTTGGTGTTTTATGTAACGTTATGTAGAGTAATTGATAAATCCCGTTTGACATTTGTGTTGGCTACTGTATACAGGCCTCCAGGGCACAATACAGACTTTACCAAAGAATTTGCTGATTTTCTATCAGAGTTAGTACTGGCTGCAGATAAAGTACTAATTGTTGGTGATTTTAATATCATGTAGACAATGAAAAAGACGCATTGGGATTGGCATTTAGAGACATTCTAAACTCTATTGGCGTTAGGCAACACGTGTCAGGACCCACTTATCGCTATAATCATACTTTAGACCTAATATTGTCACATGGAATAAATGTTGATACCGTTGAAATTCTGCAGCAGAGCAATGACAACTCAGATCACTACCTAGTATCATGTATACTTAATTTAGCTAAAGCTGCAAAGCCATCCCCTCGCTTCAAATATGGCAGGACTATTTGCTTTGTAAATAATCTTCCTCATCAGTTTCATCTCCTCAGCATCCCAGATAGCTTAGAAGAACTCGATGTTGCAACAGAAACTATTGACTCTCTCTTTTCCAGCACTTTAGACACAGTTGCTCCCCTGCGCTTAAAGAAGATTAAAGAAAATAGTCTAATGCCGTGGTACAACGAGCACACTCTGGCCCTTAAAACAGCAGCCAGAAAAATGGAGCGCAGCTGGAAGAAAACAAAACTGGAGGTTTTTCGCATTTCGTGGAAATGGAGCATGGAGCTGTAAAAACTGCTAGATCTGCTTATTTCTCGACTCTCTTAGAAGAAAACAAACACAACCCTAGGTATTTATTCGATACAGTGGCTAAATTAACTAATAAAACTTCAACTTCTGATGTTTGTAAACAGCACAGCAGCAATGACTTTATGAACTTCTTTATGTGTAAGATTGATAATATTAGGAAAAAAAACTATAACCATGCAGCCGTCTACTACAGTATCACATCAGACAGAGCATTGTAGAGTCACTGAGGAAAAATTACACTCATTCACTGCTATAGGAGAAGAAGAATTGGCTAAACTCGTTAAATCATCAAAATCAACAACATGTATGCTCGACCCTATACCGACTAAGCTACTGAAAGAGATGACAATACATATCGTCTGTAAACTCTCGCGTTACCAAGGCAACGACTGACTTGACGTATAACGTATGAACATTATCGCAGCACCACAGTGGATAACGAAACCATATCCATACCGGCCGGCTCGGATCAGCACAGAATGGAACGGTTAATAAACAAAGAGAACAGTTTGGTCCAATGGAAAAGCGGCTTCATTAGTCTTGTATGTTCTGTATCATTCTGTATCATCTTAGGAAACTCTGGCTCATATGTTTTTGAACTGAAAACGAGTGCCATTTTATCGCCAAGTCCAAATACAGCGCAAAACTCTGTTGGGAGTGAGTAATTTGTTAAACGTGCTCGCGCCTGATTTCTGTTAGATATAGGCTAGCCTACGCATTTAATTGCTGTTCATACTGGTTAAATGTCACAGGACATTATAATAAATAAAACGGGGTATGATGATGTGTAATGGTATAGTAGTGGTGTCCCATTTCTTAGGGGAATATTTTCACCCCTACGCCTTGGCACTCTGTTTCAAGGGGCAAGGGGAACAGGTAGGGGAAGGCGAAGGGGTATAAAATAGAATTGGGCCTTAGTCTTTTGTCTTTATGCACTTCCTGACTATTTACCATGACAAGTTTAGAGCAATACTGCCCGAGTGATTGGATTAGCATCTATGCATTTGAATGACAATGTTATATTGATTGAATTAGGACAGGTCACAGCGTTATGTCTAAGGTGTGTCCTTTACCTACACAACATATGCATTCCTTTGTTTGAATGTCTCCTCCCCTGCTGTATAATCCCTCCCCCTGAAATGTAGATAAATTGCATTGTTTTGTACTGTTAAGTTAGACTGTTTTCGGACGACCTGCAGCACAGTTCTCATTAAAAGAATAACTTCTGTTTGAACGCGATCACAAAGTCTCCTGGTCTTCACTTCTGAGTTTCCTACACTTTAAAAGATAAAAGTTCACAACACTGCCCATCATAAATCAAAGCACGAGACAGACAGGGGTCAGAGGAGAAGACTGGAAAATGTGACATAATGGACAATATTCGTCTGTATTTGCAATTCACGAGTCGCGGTTCAGCTGCGCGAGACAAACACTGCCAGAGTGTGGATGCACGACGAGTGCGTGCGGCTCCCGCTGCACATTTCACGGAGGAAAGCTTCCACAATCTTTGCGAGTTCAATGCAGGATTTGCACAACGGCTTGTCCTGAAAGATGGATTTAAAAACAGAAGCTGTTTACGGGCCACAACCTGTAAGTATGATTTATTTTTTGTTGATGTGTTTTACTGTAATAGGTTAATTGTACGTTGTAGCAAGGAAGTAAACAGATGACAATGCTGTTCTGCAAACCACTCTGTTAAATGCTCATTCATACTTAACGTTATCCGACGAACACCTAACGTTACAAACACCTAACGTTAAAATCTCAACAGCGAACTTGGCATTAGTGTAAATTATTCTTTGATTAGAGCTTTTATGTATAGTTTATCTACAGGCATGCTGTGTGTGATCTGGCTACTAGTAAAGTCAATGTTTAGTGTTCGTTTTGGGTTAATAGTTCTTGGGACAGCTATTTGGCTATAATCGTTCTAAAAATACAAAAGTAACAGTGCCATTCAGTAGCGATCACTATAGATCCGCAGTCTTTACTCTTGAGGACTGAACAGGTTCTGCTCGATCATCTTCACTAAAATGTTCTGGGTCTGATTCGGGCTCAGATTGGTATGGTTTTATTGACGCCATTGTTTCTAATACTACCCAAATCACAGTCTACCGGTAAAGGTAAGGGGCGTGACGTTTCCGACAAACGTGCACTGCGGTTAGCGAATCACAACACACTGGGCCAGCTAACCAATCTGAGCCCATCGCGTATTTTTGAGGGACTGGCTTCATACAACCCGGAAACCATCAGACCGTTTTACAAGGAGGGACAGAGCAGTGTAGAATAAAGGTCAAATATATGAAAAATAATGAAATTTTTTAAAAACAAAACATGAACACGTTACAGTGCACCCCACAAACACAATCAAGCCTTCGAAAGAATGTGTTTTACCACCCCTTTAAAAAAACGCAACTTGATCCTACAGAATTAGTCATTTCTGTCTACCCTTTCAGTCAAAAATACTAGAAAAGGCAGTGTCCTCAAAATTATGCTCCTTTTTAGAAAGAAATGGTATCTGTTAGAGATGCTCCGATCAGCATTTTTGGGGCCGATCACCGATTACCGATCACCAAGATCATGATCTGCCGATTGCCGATCACTGCCGATCACAGAATGGCAGGGGAATGGCAATCTTTTATCTATAATCTTGCAGAGTTTGCACCATTTGTAGAAATGAAACTAAATCTAAATTAACTGAGTCAAGATCTTGAAGAAACACCAAGTGTTTATTTTAGAAAATGAGATAACTTAAGGCTACTGTAGGCCATCTTTCCCAAATAAATGTATATAATAAATGTATATTATTATCTCACTTAAATATTTGATCATGCAGTGCATTTTGTTTTTAAATACAATTTTTCAGGTAGGTCTAACATTAGTATTGAGGTAAGAAATACTAAAGACATTTAATAAGAAATCAAATGTAAATTAATATTGGTCTTCCCTGAATAAATTTAATTAGATTAATCCTTACACTTAAGGTTGCAAAAGTTAGTAATTCAAGCAGTGAGTGTCATAAAGGTTCAACACAAGACAAAGAGAAACTCAGAGACAGCAGCAGTTTATTTGACAGCTGTCACTTTTAGAGTGAACACGGATACGGTTACATGCAGTAGCACAAACGTTCACTCGCGAGTCACGACGGGGTTTACGTGCACACTCGTCAAGACGGTCATTTAGTACATACATTTGTGTGTATCTGACCATTTCAGCGCAATTTGTACTCGCAAGCTTTTTGTGAGATGGCCTGTGTGTGTGTGTGTGTCTCTCCAGACCGTGCGCGTGAGTGCTGAGCGGTTTGAACACTGGCAAGACTTAAAAATAAATGCAAATGATAAACTTTAGTGACGATGCGACACTGCCTCGATTGTGCAAAGTGGCAAATCCTGTGTCAACTGTGCAGCTCGATTTTAGAGCACATGCGATGCGCTGATGTGAAGCCATTTGAGCATTTTGAAAGGGAGAGAGAGAGAGCTGTTTGTGAATTTACGTCCAACAGAAAGTTTTCAAATGACTGCGTAAGTTATTTAATATAGAAATATGAATTGTACCTCACCTTCAGCATTATAATTATTTTACCCGCGCTGGAAAGAGAATGAGACTGTGTCGCTGCATATCATGCCCTAGCTCTCACGGCAGGTGCGGGTTTTATGTGACGTCAGCATGCGATCGGTTCATGAGATCGGCCTTTTTGGAGACCGCCGATCAATCATCCCAAAGTGATTATCGACCGATCGAGATCGGTTGCCGATCAATCGGAGCACCCCTAGTATCTGTGAGGATTTCCAGTCAGGATTTAGACAGTATCATAGTACTGAGACTGCTCTCATCAGAGTTACAAATGATTTACTCTTATCATCCGTTCGTGGTTGTATCTCTCTATTAGTGTTACTCGATCTTAGCGCTGCATTTGATACTGTCGACCACAAGATTCTTTTGAATTGACTCGAAAATGATGTTGGCATTAGTGGAATTGCATTGGCATGGTTTAAATCATACTTATCTGACCATTATCAGTTTGTAGCAGTAAATGAAGAGATGTCACACTGATCACAAGTTCAGTATTGAGTACCGCAAGGCTCAGTGCTAGGACCGTTGCTTTTCACCCTGTACATGCTACCACTGGGAGATATCATTAGGAAGCATGGCGTTAGTTAGGGGCCAAGTACCGAAGGTGCGAAGGCACCTATTGAAACCATTCCCGTTCTTATTATTAGGGGCCAAGCACCGAAGGTGCAAAGGCACCTATTGAAACCGTTCCCGTTCCTATTATTATTATTATTCATCTTCTTCTTCTTCCGCCACGAAGTCTATCGCAGCCCATAGAACCGTATGGTAAAGTTGTGAAATTTGGCACACTAATAGAGGACAGTCTGAAATGTCACCATAGCAAATTTGGAGTCTCTAACTCAATCCCTCTAGCGCTACCATCAGTCCAAAATTGGACTCATGTTTATGCTAATAACTTTTGAACCATAAGGGCTAGAAACAAAATTCTTTTTTCCTCTGATTCCTTGGCTCAAGACAATTTGACAATTGCCATTTCGAATTTTCCAAAAAACCTACTTTTGCGAACTCGTCCTAGACGGTTCATCTGATTCATCAAAAATTTAACCAGATCATCTTCAGACCATGCTGACAAAAAATCTTGCAAATCAAGTTGATTCGTCAAATTGTTTTCGATAAACGCGTAAACAAATTTTACGTAGTGGTTGCAAAAACACACTTAAGGCAATATCTCCGCAACGCTTTATCATTTTCAAACCAAACTTGGTACATTTCATCACAAGCATGACATGAGGCAACCTGCAGTGTTTTGGCGCAGCGCCACCTACTGGTCCGGAGATACAAAAAAGGGCTGTTTTTGCTTATAACTTTTGAACCGTTAGTCCAAAAATCATAAAAGTGGTCTCGTTAGATTCAGGACGGCATGCCGAGTCGTGTGATATTCAATTTTACCATATCGGCCATTTTGTCTGTCTGCCATTTTTAATTATGGCCTAAAATGCTGTATTTTATGAACACATGAACGGATTGTTACAAAACTCGGTTTGGGTCATCAGCACGATGCCCTGAAGGAGCATGAGAAGTTTCGAAACAGCGTCACCTAGTGGATAATTTTTTTCCCCAAATGCTTATAACTGTGGGTGAGATTGACTTATTTTCATGGGACTAACTTTTTTAATCTCCTGAATCCTTGCCGAGTCCAACAATACCAGATTTGCTAGGTTTCGGCGTATGGTTTGTGCAGTGTTGTAATTTAGCACTTTAAAAACATTAGCTGATATCTTCGAAACCGCTAGTCCGATCGAGACAAAACCAGCGTCAGAAGTTCGGAAACATAGGTTGATAGCCATACGCTAATGCCCAAATGTCAAAATATTGATAGTGGGGAGTAAAATCCAATCAAAGTCAGATGTCAGTCATTTTTCATGTGTTTTTTCATATAAATGTCTATAACTTCAAAACGAAATTAGATATTTTCACCAAAATTGACACACACACACACACACACACACACACACACACACACACACACACACACACACACACACACACACACACACACACACACACGTATGGGCTCACTCCGAGGACACATAGAAAAAAAGGTAGGATTGTGCCTCTTGGTGGCGCTATAATAGAACAAAACATGAAATTTCCATTGACTACAATGCAGTATTAAGATATAAAATGCTATGCTTTACAAATGAATTGGTGTATCATTACGAAACTTGGTATGTCCCATCAGCACAATGCCTTTAAGGTACCTAAAAGGTTTCAAAACAGCACCGCCATGTGGTCCATACTTATAATGAAATGGCCTCTTGTGGCTATATCTCTGCAATGACATATTGACACTCTGCTTCGATATATTGACACCAATCTTTGCATGTGTCATTGTTCCCTTATTCTGACCACACCACATCAATTTCGTAACTGTGCCACCAATTGGTTGAAAGTGATAAATCATTAAATCATTATTATTGACTGTATTTATCATTTTACAGCTATTTTGCCTAAAATCACCTTAATAGGTCTTTAATTGCTCATTGCTGCAGTTGATCTGACATTGCCAGCATATTTTGGCATGTCTTGTCTTCGGCGTGTTGACTCCGATTGTTCGAATATTACAATTAAATAATACTTAAATCAATATGTAATCCTCAATAAACCCATCTCCAGCGTGTTGCCTCCGATCATTCGAATATTGCACTTTAATAATTATTTAATCAACATCATCCTCAATAAACCCGTCTCCAGCATGTTGCCCCCGGTCCCTCGAATATTCTGATCTATTATGACCTCTGAGCTGTAAAGCTGCCAGAATAATAATAATAATAATAATAATAATAATACGCTGTTTGTTAATTGGCCAGAGGAGAACTGGCACCCCGACTGAGCCTGGTTTCTCCCAAGGTTTATTTTTCTCCATTAGGTCACCTGATGGAGTTTTGGTTTCCTTGCCACTGTTGCCTCTGGCTTGGCGTGCTCAGTTGGGGACACTACATTTTTCAACTAAACATCGAAATAAATCTAATTAATAAACTAAATTAACCATTTAAACTAAATTACTGATCTAATTATTGATCTAAAGCCCACACTGTCACTGTATGATAATTGAAATTAACTGATGACATCAGCGTTTTTTCCAGAATGGCTATACAGCTGAATAAAATTATGCTGCGTTATTTTCCTGTTTAACACTGTAAAGCTGCTTTGAAACAATCTACATTGTTAAAAGCGCTATATAAATAAAGTTGACTTGACTTCTTTGCGCTTTGCCCCGGTATTGCTGCTTGCAGCTATATTTATCATTATTCATCTTCTTCCGCCACGAAGTCTATGGCAGCCCATAGAACCATATGGTAAAAAGTTGTGAAATTTGGCACACTAATAGAGGACAGTCTGAAATGTCTGAAACAGCGCCACCTAGTTGATTCCTTGGCTCAAGACGATTCGATTACACCCTATGACGTCATTTTCCATCATATTAATTTTCCCGCCATTTTTAAGTAACCGAAAAACCTACTTTTGCGGACTCGTCCTAGACGGTTCATCCGATTTGTACGAAAATTTAACCATATCATCTTTAGACCATGCTGACAAAAAATCTTACAAATCAAGTTGATTTGTCAAATCGTCTTCGATAAACGCGCAAACAAATTTTAAGTAGCGGTTGCAAAAACACACTTAAGGCAATATCTCCTTAACACTTTAACATATTTAAACCAAACTTGCTGGAAGTCACCACAAGCATGACCTGAGGCAACATGCAGCGTTTCGGCACAGCGCCACCTACTGGTCCGGAGATACGAAAATGGCCTCATTTTGCTTATAACTTCTGAACGCTTTGGCCAAAAATAAAAAAACTGGTCTCTTTAGATTCAAGGCATCACGCTGAGTCACAATACCCAATTTTTCCATATCAGCAATTTTGTCCGTCGGCCATTTTGAATTTTGTCAAAAAATGCTATATTTTACAAATGCATTAGTGTATTGTTACTAAACTCGATATGTGTCTTCCACGCCATGCCCTGAAGGTACTCAAAAAGTTTTGGGGCAGTGCCCCCTTGTGGTCAAAAGTTATAACAAACTTGACAAAAATGCTAATAAGTTTTCATTAAATTAGCCTAGTTTATTGAAACTGGTCATAATACAGTCCTTGGCTCATGCCGAGCAAATAGATACCAATTTTACCATATTTGGCAAACTTCTTGTCCTCCATCTTGTTATTTGCTAAAAAACTCGTCCTAGACGGTTCGTCCAATTTGCACAAAAAATGAACCAGATCATCTTCAGACCATGCTGAAAAAAAAAAAAATTGAAATCATGTTGATTCGTCAAATCGTTTTCGATAAACGCGTGGACAAATTTGACGTAGTAGTTGCAAACATACACTTAAGGATATATCTCCGCAACGCTTTATCGTATTCAATCCAATCTTGGTGCATGTCATGGCAAGCATGGCCTAAGGTAACATGCAGCGTTTCGGTGCAGTGCCACCTACTGGTCCAGGGATATGAAAAATTGCTAATTTTGCTTATAACTTCTGAACGCTTTGGCCAATAACCACAAAACTTGTCTCTTTAGATTTCTGGGCATCACGCTGAGTCAGACAATACCCAATTTTCCCATATCAGCTATTTTGGCCGTCAGCCATTTTGAATTTTGTCAAAAAATGCTACATTTTACGAATGCATAAGTGTATCGTTACGAAACTCAGTATGTGTCTTCAGCACCATGCCTTGAAGGTATTCAAAATGTTTCGGGGCAGCGCCACCTTGTGGTCAAAAATTATGACAACATTTACAAAAATGCAAATAACTCTTTATTAAATTAGCCTAGTTTAATGAAACTGATCATAATACATTCCTTGGCTCAGGCCGAGAACATGGATACCCATTTTGCCATATTTGGCAAACCTTCTTGTCCTCAATCTTGTTATTTGCTAAAAACCTACTTTTTTAAACTCGTCCTAGACCGTTTGTCTGATTTCCACCAAAATTAAATCATATCTTCAGACTGTGCCGACAAAATGTTAGGGATTTTGCGTCGACAGATGAAACAGTTTTTGTAAACTGCAGTGACGAAGTTGAGGCATGATGCCAAAATGACTCTTGAGGTTGTATCTCTGCAATGCTTTGACATATTGGCATCAAACTTTGCATGTGTCATTGTTCCCTTATTCTGACCACACCAGATCAATTTCGTAACTGTGCCCCCTATTGGTCAAAAGTGATAAACCATTAGATTATATTATTAGTGACTCTATAAATATTTCAGCCATTTTGCCTAATCTTCTTAAACTGTATAATTGTTCATTGTTGCAGGTGGTCTAACACTCTCAGACTACAATGCATTTTTCAGCCTTTTGCCTAAAATCATCTTAAAATGTGATTAATTGCTCATTGCTGCAGTTGATCTGACACTGCCAACCATTTTGGCATGTCTTGTCTTCTTTGCGCTTGGCCCCCGTAAGGTAAAAAGTTGTGAAATTTGGCACACTAACAGAGGACAGTCTGAAAAGTCACCATAGCAAATTTGGAGTCTCTAACTCAATCCCTCTAACGCCACCATCAGTCCAAAATGTGACTCATGTTTATGCTAATAACTTTTGAACCATAAGGGCTAGAAACTAAATTATTTTTTCCTCTGATTCTTTGGCTCAAGGCGATTCGATTGCACCCTATGGCGTCATAAAAATGTTCCCGCCATTTTGAATTTTCAGAAAAACCTACTTTTGTGAACTCGTCCTAGACGGTTCATCCGATTTGCACGAAAATTTAACCAGATCATCTTCAGACCATGCTGACAAAAAATCTTGCAAATCAAGTGGATTCATCAAATCCTTTTCGATAAACGCATAAACAAATTTTACATAACGCTTGCGAAAACACACTTAAGGCAATATCTACACAACGCTTTATCGTAATGTCTATAACTCCAAAACGAAACTAGATATTTTCACCAAAATTGACACAGACATGTATGGGCTCACTCCGAGGACACAAAAAAAATGGTAGGATTGTGCCACTTGGTGGCGCTATAATAGAACAAACATGAAATTCCCATTGACTACAATGCAGTATTAAGATATAAAATGCTATGCTTTACAAATTAATTGGTGTATCATTACGAAACTTGGTATGTGCCATCAGCATCATGCCTTTAATGTACTTAAAAGGTTTCAAAACAGCACCGCCATGTGGTCCATACTTATAATGAAAAGGCCTCTTGAGGCTATATCTCTGCAATTACATATTGACACTATTTTGACACCCTGCTTTTTTATATTGACACCAATCTTTGCAAGTGTCATTGTTCCCTTATTCTGACCACACCACTCAAATTTCGTAACTGTGCCACCTATTGGTTGAAAGTGATGAAAGTGATAAATCATTAAATCATTATTATTGACTGTATTTATCATTTTACAGCTATTTTGCCTAAAATCACCTTAACAGGTCTTTAATTGCTCATTTCTGCAGTTGATCTCACACTGCCAGCCATTTTGGCATGTCTTGTCTTCTTTGCGCTTGGCCCCGATAATGGCTGCTTGCAGCTATATTTTTCATTGTTATGCTGACGATACTCAGCTCTATATTTCTTCACGCCCTGACGAAACTTACCAATTCACAAGATTAACGGAATGCATAGCTGATATAAAAAATTTCCTGCAACTTAATTCAGAAAAAAAATGCATTTTTAATTATTGGACAAAAAAACTCCACAAGTAGTAACCTAGAATACTGTCTAACACTTGATGGCTGCTCTGTCAAGTCCTCGTCGTCAGTTAGGAACCTGGGTGTGCTCTTCGATACCAATCTTTCATTTGAAAGCCACGTTTCTAGCATCTGTAAAACTGCATTCTACCATCTTAAAAATATATCTAAATTACAGCATATGCTTTCAATGCAAAATGCTGAACAGTAAGTTCATGCGTTCATGGCCTCGAGGCTAGATTATTGTAATGCTCAACTGGGTGGTTGCCCTGCTCGCTTAATAAACAAACTCCAGCTGGTCCAAAACGCAGCAGCTCGAGTTCTTACTAGAACCAGGAAGTATGACCATATTAGCCCGGCTCTGTCAACAGTGCACTGGCTCCCTATTAAACATTGTAAGTAATAAGCAAGATTTTAAAATCTATGCAACGCACTAAATGGTTTAGCTCCCCAGTACTTGAGCAAGTTCTTAACACATTATACTCCATCACGTCTATTGCTGTCTCAAAATTCTGGCCAGTTGATAATACCTAGAATTTCAAAATCTGGCGGTAGATGCTTTTTCGTATTTAGCACTTAAACTCTAGAACAGTCTTCCTAGCATCTGGGAATGTTTTACAGAATCCCGATCCTTATAATGACAATGCATTGGTTTTTAATGTTCCTACTGATTTTAAATCCAGATCAGGTTTGGGTTTTATTCATTTTAAATGTTAGAAGCTTGCTTTCTAAGTTTGATATGGAGCATATCTGGGTAAAAAATACCAATGCTGACGTTATAGTAATATCTGAGACATGGCTTAATAAAACTATTACAGACAAAGCTGTTACGGTATCGATGGCTACGTTGTTAATAGGGCCGATAGGCCAAAAAAAGGAGGGGGGGGGGGGGGGTAGCAACTTACGTCAAGGATAGATTTAAAGCTATTGTATTGCTTTCTGAGTCAGTGGTTAAACAATATGAATTACTAGTTTTAAACCTCATTGTTTCGAAAACAGTTCATCTTACAGTAGTTGGTTGCTATAGCATCATTATTAGCTGAAGGAGGTCTATTTCATGTTTTCTCCATGACCTTGCTCTTTATGATTGGGAAAGGATTTTTCTTATCCCTGATGTCGAGTTTGCCTGGCAATATTTTTATGATGTTTTACATAATTTCTTAAATGGTGCATGCTTATTAAGAATCAGAGTTAAAGGCAATGATAACCCTTGGTTTTCCGCTGCATTGTCGGTTCTGATACGATGGCCAAAAGCTAGGGAATCTGATTTAGGTTCTGACTGGATTCATTTTAGACAGCTTCAAAATAAATGTACAGTCGCTATTAGGAAATCTAAAGCTGATTATTTTATTGCAAAAACCACAAAGAATTTAAATAATTTAAAATTAATTAAAAATTATATATCAAAGGCTTTCGACACAGTGGATCATGAAATATTGCAGCATAGATTAAAGAGTGTTGGTTAATCAAATCGTGTTATTTTCTGGTTTAAAAATTATTTAAGGGGAAGAACTCAATGTGTTCAAGCTGAAGGTAAACATTCATGACTATTGGATATTGTTAAAGGTGTTCAAGGATCTGTGTTGGGGCCTCTTATTTACTATCTACATAAATAGTCTTGATTGTGATATTCAGGAAGTAAATTTTCACTTTTATGCAGATGACACTGTCATGTATTGAGGTGCACCTTCAAAACAGCAAGCCTTCATACACTAAAACTGGTTTTGAATGCTGATAAAACCAAGATTGTCATTTTCAAGCTTGAGAAAGGTAGTTGACTTTACAAGGTAATGTGATTGAGTTAGTGAAAGAGTATAAATATATTGGCATCATTGTTGATGATACACTATCTTTTTGCTCTTACATAACTCAGTTAAAGGAACAATTAAAGATAAATCTTGGGTTTTATTATAGAAACAAGTTTTGTTTTTCATTTAATATAAGAAAGAGGTTAGTTTCTGCTACCTTTTTTCCTGTACTTGATTACTGTGATGTGGTGTATAAATTTGCTTCTGATCTTCTCTCTTCCTTGGATGCCATTTATCATAGTTCTCTAAGATTTTTATCAGATTGTAAACCTTTAACTCATCATTGCACTTTGAATAACAGAGTAGCCTGGCGTTCTCGGTCCATTAGAAGGAAAGTGCACTGGTATCTAATTATTTATAAAACTATTCTGGGGTTGTTGCCTTCATATCGAGGTTGTCTTATTCAACAGAAAAGTGTTCGGAAATATTCCCTTCGGTCTCAAAATTGTTATACTCTTTCTGTTCCATTTGTTAGAACTGAACTGGGAAAAAGGGCTTTTGTGTATGCAGCTCCATTTGACTGGAATCTACTCCAAATGAAATTGAAATGACAAACTCTGGTGTCTATGGTACAATTTAAATCTATTATTCGGTCACTTGAAGAGGACTCAACGATATGCAATTGTTTTTAAGTGTTTTTTTATTGTTATTAAGTGTTTTTTTATTGTTATTTTGTCCTGTAAGTTTGTGATTGTAATTGCTGCCCATTCTGGGCCAGCAAACTTCTGTGAAAGAGATTTTTAATCTCAGAGAGATTATACTGGTTAAATAAAGGTAATAAAAAAAAAATCAGGAAGCAAAAACACTCTGTCAGTATGATGTTCATTCTATTCATCCGAAGCAGTGTTCTTATGTATTAAGTTAAAAGTAGGTAAAAAATTTCTACAAAATTACCACTAGAGAGATTACACATGTACACGAAACTTAAACTTTGGTTATTAACCCTTAAAAACAAAAATGGCAACAAAAAATAAAGATGGAAAAAGTGACCACTTTTCCTTTAATAATGAACAAGAGTGGTATGATTGTTTTCAGAGATCTGAAAATATCTGTTATAGTGCTCAATGCTAAGGATTTTTTTTCTACAGGCCCGGTCTGGCCAGTGGTTAAATTTTTTACCTATCCTGCCAGAATTTTCACTGGCCCCACCACAAAAAAAGTAATATATAAATAAAATAAAATAGGCCTAACTGTTGTTTTTGATCCATGTATCCTTAATAAATAAGGTTATGACAACAAAAACTACGAGCCTAACTCATGTACATTTTAAATATCAAAGGCAGTCAGTAATAAAATAAGAACTAATAAATAAAATTACAAGCAATAGCACAAATAAATACAGCAGAACGAGCATATAAAATCATTATTTTCAGGTTTTTCATGTAGGTCTAAACTAGATTTTCAGGAACAGAAATAGTAAAGATGCAAAATATTACTGCATAGTCTTCACTGTCTAAATATAGATTAATCCTTATTAAAGTTATTCTGTCAAAAGCAGTGGGCGATTTTTGTCTGTCTTTTGTTCGATTAACATAAAAACAGACAGCAGCAGGAATATTAGGCCAATATACCGTTATACATGCATTTTCTCTCTCATGTTTACATTCACTTAAGACATAACTGACTATGTTTACGATAATACTGGACAAAACAGGCATTTTGACAGAATTTCGTGTGAATTGTCTGTTCAAGCTCAGGATGACATGATAGATTACTCGCACGCTGTGAGACGCAACGTTCTGGACACGCATTTTGGAGTACCAAACTGAGAGAAGAGAGTACTTTTGAGTCTACTTTCGTGGGTACTTAGCTTGAATATTTAAATTGGTAAGGCTTAAAAACACATGTAAATGATCAACTTCCTTGGAGATGCAGGCAGCACTGGCCCGATCAGGCAAGGGACAGTTCCGTCAACTGGCCCAAGTATCTTTCACACTGGCCCCAGGCTATCGGGCAGTCCTTATTGTCGGGCCCTGAGTTAAACATCTCAAAAAGGAGTTCTCAGAGATTCGTATTTGGTATTGACCCATGTACCCACCTTTTCAAACACAATATACACTCACTCACCTGGTAAGCTCCAGAGCAGGGACACAGGCCCCTGGTCGGTACGATCCACTGCCGCGGTACTCTTTGGCAAAGATGAGGTCCTGCATGCTGGCTTTGGCCTCTAGCACCTTCACACACTGCCGCTGCACATACTGCTTTACCTGGCTGATGTCACGTGACTCAAAAAGCAGCTTCAAAGATCGCTCCAGAATCTAACAAAACAGAACTTAATTAACCCCACCAACTGACAGTCGACAATCCCACTGTCAATGCATCTGTAGCAACCAGGCAGTAAGTACATTTACAAGTGCTGTTAAAATCTAGCTAATGGGGTTTGCGTAGTGAAGCTACAGGCGTCACGACATGTAATCAAATATAAAATCATGTATTATCACTTTAGTCCATCTCAAGTGCACGTAAACAATAATAATAATAATAATAATAATAATATGATAGGACAGCGTGTTCAAGGTAGGAATTGAATTTTTCAGTTCAGCTCCAGCAAGATTCAGTCCCGTTCTAGAAAAAAAAAAAAAAAAAGTCCCAGATCCATCCAAAAGCCCACATGTTGAGGTCTACATGAATTTCTTTTAGTCCCAGTCCTGTAAGATTTTGTCTCGGTGTCATTAGCTATGCTTCAGACCTCACCTTGCAGCAGGCAAAAAAAGCTGCTTTTCCTCATTGTTTTTTAAACATAAATAAAAAATAAATTGAAAAATGAATATTGAAATAAATGAATAATTTTTAGATATAGTGTTTTTATATAATGTGAGAATCCCAAGAGTCATAATTTTCCCTCCTGCACCCGCACTTAGCAAGAAGGCAGTCCCCCGTAAGTGCAAGGGTTCACTCATTAATTTGAGAAGATCAAAATATAGAAAGTTTTATAGACAAACACAAAGAGAACTGCATAACTTTAAGGAATAAAACATACATTAATACCAAAAGAACCAAAAATTCAAGATCTAAATTTAAATATATAAACAAACAAAAATTTTTTTTAGAACAAATCTACGTACAATTTTGTTCGTGAAATGTGCGTAAGAGCGATTTTAAGAACAAATCTCGATTCACCAAAATATACATATGTACTGTGTATAATTATTATGTATATATAAATCACATGCATGTATATATTTGAGAAAATGTTTATATTTATATATAAAATATCAAATACACAATAATTATACAGAGTACACACACATATTACACATTATGTAAACACAAAAATGTATTTAATCTTAAATACATTCCATTATATACATTATAGTTATAGAAGAAATGCTGCATTATATGTTCAGCTGCGAGGTTTCTCTGAATAACGCAGATATACGCATATGTACAGCTGGCTAATGAGAGGTCCTTAATCTGGGACTATATAAAATGTGTTTATTGTGAGAACTAGTGAGAATGGCACACTTGGCATTGCTCGAAGATAGGGTGCGGAAAGCCTTTATGAAGATGGTTTGGGCTTGTTTTATGCAAATGACTAATACTGTGCACACGGCCAATCATTTAGAATACAGCGAATTCTTAAAATCAGAATGAGGATAAGAACAAATTCATGTACATACGCACATGTTGTGAATTAGGCGGAGATTTTTTGTGAGAAGTCCTCCTGTGCGTAAAAATACAAAATAATCCACGCAATTATTAGAGAATGAGACCCATTGTCTCTGCAGACACAAACACCCCCACACACTTCTAGTAGATCATAAGTAATGATTGAGATGGATTAAGTCAATACTTTATTTTTTGAGAAAATCCTACATAGTGGACCTCTAAAGATATCCCCAAAGATATCACCCTCACATTCAGTTGCGCTCTGTATAATGTTTTTATATGCAAAAATGCATTCTGTGTGACTACTCTGTGCTGCCTGGTCTATATATTTTAATGTATAGTTTTATACAATAACAATTGCATGTAAGGTTAACATCCATAACATTTTTCTTCAGTTTTCTTAGAATATAATAATCAACTCTGGTTCACATTATAACTGCAGTGTGACTGACCGGTGGATCAGTGATGTTATCAAGGGAGTGGGCAAAAAGAATAGAATAATTCTGGAATGCTTGTTACCTTGGCAACAGCAGGGCAGCCATCGCGACGTACAGTTTCAATGCCTTTGGCATCAAACACTGGATTTTTCTGATCCAAACTCTCATACATGTATCCAACGTAACGCTTCTTAGTCTGTAACACACATGGGAGGTACACCTGCCCAAACACACAAGACAAACAGACAATTGGAAAACACAAACAATCATGTGGCTTAAAAGATAGTATACACTTAGACAAACCACTGATAAAGCACTTCACAAACCTTCTCAAATTTCAATTTAATGGGTTTAGGGTTGGTTGCAGTGACAGCCTCTGCAATTTCATTACCAATCTTAAATGCCTGTTCCTTGGTTGCTCCTTTCAACAACACAAACATACTAAAAGAGAAAGAGACTGGTATCAGAGACAGTATAAAACTGTGTACCAAGCAGGCACAAAAATTTCCACGGTCAATCAATTTACCTGTTCACACTGAACTACTGCACAATGAAACAGTCAATGAGAACATTTTAATGTTTATATTAATGTTAATATTGTCTGCAACTTTATGTCTGTTATTTTTTAATACAGCATTCATGCAGACAACACTCTCGAATCAGGCAGGACAGGGATTTTATCAAAATCAAACATCATACATATTTTTTTTTTAATTGGACTGCATTTGGTCCACCACAACAATGGATAACGTTTTAGAGGGAGGCAGTGCACCCACAGCACTATGACTGGCCAGTTAACCTGGTAATATGATTTCATCTACACCCTTGTGCAAAAAAAATGGCCAGGCCAAAAATGGCTAAACAGCTTCTTTTTTTTTTTTTTTTACTTTTGTCTTAACCACAAATTATTGGTCAGGAAATTAGCTAAATGTAAGCAAATGCACTACTTAATAAGCCATTGCTGTCTCAGAAAAACATCAAAGACATAATTAGGTTTGCCAGAATATGGGAAGAGTGATGAATCACAATGAAACACGAGTTGCATGGTGAAGCTCCAAAGCAGTGTCTTTGAAAACCTGAAATATAATAATAACTGCATCTCTACCACAGTGAAGCATGGTGGAAGAGTGTAATTGAGTGGGGAGCCTTTTTAGCTGTTTGAATTGGTGAGCTCCTTCACTGTGAAAAGTCATTTATTGCTTTGGATTACAGGAGATTGCAGAATGGCTTGCTACACGCAAATGAAAAGGAATGATCAGACATTATTTTTCAACAAGACAATGCTCCTGCCAAGACAACCAATTGCAAAGACAACCAAGAAGTGGCTAAAGAACAAGTCCATCAGGCTAATGTTTTGGCTTGTTTAGAGTCCAGATTTGCACCCTATAGTGAATACTGAATACCCCTTTAGTGAACCGGGAGACATTTCAACTACTCATGAATTGTCACTGATGCTTCTTCCTTAAAAAAGCTGTCTGCAAGTTGAGGAAGGCTATTCCATGATAAGGTACTTTATCTACAGTTTTTGTGCAATTCTTGCTACTTTCCTGACCTGTGATTTGTGATTACAATGGTTAAGACCATTGAAAGACCACGAGTGTGCCCAAGAGTGTATGAAATCATTCTACAAATCAGACTGAATGAGTCAAATTGGAAGAAATGGACTAATTACAAAATGACAACAAAAAAACAGTCCCCCATGGTCAGCAACATTGTAGGTCACATCTTCACTGAAATTGAACTAATGGATCCAGTTTTATTTCTCTACCTGTCTGTATCTCCATAGACCACACGTGCTCCCCATTTCTTGGTGTCATTGACCATCTTTATGGCTCTCTCCAAAGTCTCTCGGGCCTTGTGCACAATGCTGTCACCTACCTGGAGTATGAGGAGATGGACACTTTCTCTGGTAAACATAGTAATCTCAAAACACATCCTATTAAATGTTAGGCATGTGGCATTTTCAGTCTTTCCTAATTGGCATGGAGCAATGTTGCATGAACAATTTGAATACAACCTAAATGTAATTTTCATTTAAATCAGTGGCTTTACTTCAGGACCCAGATTTTACATTAGACCATGAACCACATAGGCCAAACAATATGCTAATTTTACAGTAGTCTTTACAGTTTGAGTGTTCAGTCTTTAAGATTCTCTTGAATTTCGATAGTTTCAGCAACCAAAAATGTACTGCACAAAACCAATTTAATCAAAAATCCTTTTAAAAGGTGATATTGAGTGAAAAGGTAATAAGCCTATTCATTTTGCAATCATAATAATTAATGACTATTTGGTTGGTTGCAATTCATTCTTTGCATCTAGCATTGTTTTTCCTATCTGGTCTGTGATCAGATTAGACATGCAACTAATTTTTGGGTTGCACTTGCAACCAAACAGTTGAAAACCACTTATTTAAAATACCAAGTTATAGCATGTACCTCAACGTTGGGCATTCGTCCTGAGAAGCTGGCAGCAGTGTAACCGAATGTGACATTAGCAATAAGTTTGAGGCCAAGCTGCCTGGCATCCAGCAGGCGCAATAGAGCTTTGTCGTTCTTGTACGCCTTCATGGACTGCTTCACCATGATCCTCGTCTTCAAAATCTCCTCCAGCATACGTGGAAGCACACCCCTCCGCACTGATGACTGAGCACACACAAACTGTGAGTAGAACAGACTTTGAAACTGCCATTGTAAGAGATATTACAAATAAATATTACTATAGAATGGACAGTTCTTGCTCTAAAATCTGGCTGGATGAGATGTGTTCAAAGCTGAAAAATATATGCAAAAAATATGTGACTGCACATCTATTGAATTTTATATATATTTCTGTTCATAGAATAACTTTTATGATGCTTGGTAACTAAAAGCATATTTGTCTGTTGTGATTATTATTCATATTTTATTTATTCTTTGAACCTGCAATCTATTACCATATTTTGGTTGCTACAGTTTTATAACAACAATAAGCCATAGGAAAATTTAACTTTGTGGCATTGCAGTCTCATTTACACCAACCAGTAACAATTTCTGAAAAACCAATCCAGTAACAAATTTGGAAATCCCGTTTCATATACTATTATAACAATATACAGTATAAATTATACAGCAAGTAGCAAGCTAGTTTTCAATTTCAACTACTTAATTTAAATGGCTCATCTTGTGAGCCTGTTGCTATTTATGGATCGTTCGGTATTTAAATGAAAGGGGTTAACAGTAGTGTAATCTCAGAACTACCTTAACAAATGCAACACCATTGGGGGAAATGGTGATGTCATTTCTGAGTTGGTATAGGAGGTTAGGAGGGACTCTGAGAGATGTACAACCAAACCTGAACTCATCGCACCTGAGAGATAGTAAGAGTGGAATATTTAAACATTTATGAACCACACAACAGATACTGCAGATAAATAGAAATGCTGAATTAAAACACATTAGGTCTAATGTATTTTTACTCTAAATCCAAAAGCAAGCTTACGTTCCAAGATTCTCAACATGGCCAAGGCAGGTGGAGAAACAGTAGTTGTAGGCAATGATGATGGATGGATACAGTGACTGGAAATCTAACACAATGACAGAGTTGCTGTAGAAACGCGATTCTGGCTCCATGACAAGTGGTATGCACTGCGGGGCTCTTTGCTGGGCGCGCTGCTGTCTGCTTGGAGTCACTGGGATGTAATTTAATGGCTTTGCAATCCTTAACATCATTGATTCCACACGGTACTGCAAGATAAGTAAAGAGGTTAACTACCAACACAAAACTGCAAAAGTATTTATGTTTTAAATATTAAGTATTTAATTAACTTAAATATATTATACATCTGTGAATCTCTCTTTTACAAGAATTAAAGGAATACTGTTTTTTAAATATAACTTAAATCGATAACTTTCCACACTGAAAATAAATTATGGTTGGGAATCAAGAACCATGAGAATAAATTAAGACTGGATGGCGCACAAAAAAGAAGAAGAAGAAAAACAAGTTTACATCATGACAACTGCAGTCTTATGGCTGGAATAAACTTCACAACTTTTTTTTTTTTTTTTTTAAAGGAAATACTCATCAATTATGCATTAAATGGATAAAAAGTGACAGTAAAGACAAGGACTCTTAAAACAATGATTTGATAACCCTCGCACCATTGTTCTCTTTTGTGCAAAGAAATAAGTCTCCTGATAGTTCTCTCCCAAGTAGTTTCTATTGTTGTCAGCATTAAGTCTGATTCAATGGACCAGCTATGTAACCATTTAAATTAACTTTTTAGTTTTATTGTATAATATGACAGGTTTTAGATTGATGATTACCTGTGAGCCCCTGGTTAGCACATGGTAGAACTGAATTCCAAACACGCGTGCCAGCTCACTTGTCCTGCCAATAATATCCTGCTGATGGAGTAACTGGACTGTGTACCACACACACGGCTCACATAATGATCCACCACTTTCCACCTGACCCAAATTAAAGCAACAGATGGATATCAGAATAGTAGGTTAGTGTTAGATAAACAGTAAACATTATTAAATGTCACATGCACACTGCAAATATTGTATCCCATAATGCAATGCGCTACGACTTATATTTCAGTGTGACAAATTAGCTTCAAGTAATATCAGCAGTAATTTATAACATCCAATTATTGAACATTGACAAGATGTTTCCTTAACATGACATTTAGTCATTCAATGATGTACAGTGTAATTTGTCAACACATTTCAAAAGAATCCGATCATTTCCATTTACCTCACAGTAGTAGTGTTGTAAAAGTACTGGTATTTTGGTACAAAGTGGATAATGACATTTGATTATGTTTGATTCTGTACCGCATATACTGCATATCCCATTTTTGCGCCCCAGTATACAGTACAGTATATATGGTACAGTTGCAATAATCAGTATGCTGGTATCAGGATTCATGCTGGTATACAAAGGAAAAACTCAGCAGTAAAACCAGTAATAGGCATCTGACTGATGCGAGATCCATTCTCACCTGTGCAGGTGTGTGTTGTGGTCAAACCAGTCAGAAAGGGTGCGATGGCTGTAGAGAGGAAAACGCTGATGCAGGAGGTGGAAAGCCACATTCTCAAAACTGTAGTTATTCAATGCAGCCTGCAAATGAACATGAAGCAGTTGATTAAAAAGAGAACACTCAGATAAACATTGTTACCTCTGGCATTCTGGGGATATGAATGTCAAGTAAACCTCAGTCTTCATAACCCTCCATAAGTTGAGGACAATGCGTCCAATAATATGGATTTCTGTCATAGTGTCTGCACCATATTCATCCTTTTCAGCCATGAACCGATTCTCCTTTGCATCTCCTGTAAAAGTAATGACACCAAATACAATATTTGAGAAATGGGATAAGGTGAAAAGGCACAGATTTGGCAGAACAGCTGGCCTGCCTCAACTCTTAAAGTGAATACATAACCTCTGCTTTTAAATATAATAAGTGTTTTCACTGGCCCTGTTCACACTTGGTATTAACATTTGTCTTGGCAGATCTGATCAAAAGTGCTCAGGACTTTTGTGTGTGTGTGCGCGCGCGCCTATCCTCTGATACCAGGTTATAGGCTGGACTGTGTCTATCAAATGACAGGGCAGATGATCTCAGGAAGAAATGGCAATTATAACAAAGGTGGAGCCAAGTTAACTTTAAAAGATGTACAAATAATGCACTTTTGATTATATTTGCTTTCCACAGACAATCCAGAACCCCTCGTGTTGAAATGTAAACAATTTATATTTATTATTAACAGGGTTTGAAATGAACAGCTGCCAGATGCGTGTAAAAATCTACTGTGGCGGGTAACGCTGTCAAATCACTAGCCAATATGGTGTCTTATTATGTTTACTTAATGGAGAAGTTCGTGCTGGAGAAGTTCGTGCAAGCCAAATCTGTGCAGATTGTGAACCCTCATGACACAGCATATTTTGCAGAAACTGAGCATATTTGGCTTACTTGATGTCACTACGCAAAAAAATAGCGCCACGCTAAGTGAGATGAGAAGATATTTTGTTTCACGTGTTGTTTGCTAAAATACATTTTTGGTGAAAAGGATGAGGATGAAAGAGGAAGGGAGGAGATGGCTGGATTAAAGGATATTGTTTGAATAAAAAATTAATGTATGAAATTCAAATTTTATAATAAAAATATAAAGGCAATATAAACTCTGAAGTAGTGAATCTGCTTTATTTCTCTTTTTTTCCTTTTGGCTAGCAAGTTCTTCTGAATGGCCAGTGAGTGAAAAAGTTAATTTCAAACCCTGATTATTAAGTGCCCCTGCCTTCATTTATGGTAAAAATACACTAGGCTAGACAGAGAGCTCTGGAGTTTTGAGTTTGCACTACGCTCTCTCTTACTAGTTTTTCCAGGAGAGGTTGTACAGTAGATAATATCCTTTTCCATTTGTAAAGTAAACATTCTTGCTTTTGTAGCAAAACTAGTACAGCGTCTTTTTTGTTACAACCCATTTCAGTGGTATAGGTGTATACATGGACAGCAACATACAGAGTGCATTTAAAACCTGGTAGAATTTTGTACAACATGCATTACATCAAATTGAGTCTAGATCACCACTATTAACAAAACTCACTATGTCAGGGTGTTACTGCATGATGTTAATAAATGGCAAAAAGACACACACACACACACACACACACACACACACACACACACACACGTTTGTTTTTGTGAAATGTGAGGACATTCCATAGGCGTAATGGTTTTTATACCGTACAAACCGTATTTTCTATCCCCTTACACTGCCCCTGCCCCTGCCCCTAAACCTAACCCTCACAGGAGACTGCAGTTCACTTTCTGTGAAAAAAAACTTGTTCTGTATGATTTATAAGCATTTTGAAAAGTGAGGACATGGGGAACGTCCTCATATTTCACCCTCTTTTTGTAATACCCCTGTCATTATACACATTTGTGTCCTGATATTTCACAAAAACATGCACACACACGTATATATATATACACATCTACACTATAATATATATATATATAATATATATATATACTACTATATATATATATATATATATATACTATATATATATATATATATATATATATAATTTATATATAATATATATATATATATATATATATATATATATTATAGTATACATATATATATATCATATATATATATATATATATAATATATTATATATATATATATATATATAGTATATATATATATATATATAT
>JARQWZ010005852.1:0-65957 GCA_033150135.1 Gobio occitaniae | reverse complement strand
GGGAGCTCCCAGACACAAACTACTGATGGGGAGGAGAACAGAACACCAGTCCCAGTGTCACCTGAGCAGTTACAACCATAGTGGCTTGATCTTGAGAGGTTCAAGAGAAAAGGACACAGTGTTGAAACTGCAACCGCAACAAATGTTCAACCAGAGACACCGTACTCAAACCCTACCACCTCTCCAGCCGGGACAGCAGGATATGGATCAAACCTACAAGCACAAAAGGGACAGTTGTTAGTACTGCACCTACACCACGTTCCTACGAGATGGAGACCCCGGATGGAAGATGGCTGCCACACAACCGTTCACAAGTTCTGGTGCCTCTTGCACCAGGTGAAATGACAATGACTAGGTCAGGGAGACTGTCTAAGGCTCCTGAGAGACTGGAACTTTGAACATGAAACACATGCATACACACCACAGAGAAAGTCTTAATTTTCGGTTTGAAAAGTTAAATGTTTATTAGAAAAGACATGTTTGATTTATTGAAGTTTGCAGCTACTTTAAAGGGGTGGTAAAACACATTCTTTTGAAGGCTTGACTGTGTTTGTGGGGTGCACTGTAACATGTGTTCATGCTTCGTTTTAAAAAAAAATCTGCCTTATTTTTCATATATTTGACCTTTATTCTACACTGCTCTGTCCCTCCTTGTAAAACGGTCTGATGCTTTCCGGGTTGTATGAAGCCAGTCCCTCAAAAATACGCAGTGGGCTCTGATTGGTTAGCTGGCCCAGTGTGTTGTGATTCGCTAAACGCCTAGTGCACGTATGTCGGAAACGTCACGCCCCTTACCGGAGGCTGTGCTTTAGTCAGTGTTAGAAACAACGGCGTCAATAAAACCATATGAGCCCGAATCAGACCCAGAACATTTGAGTGAAGATGATCGAGCAGAACCTGTTCAGTCCTCAAGAGTAAAGACTGCGGATCTATAATGATCGCTACTGAATTGCACTTTAACTTTTGTATTTTTTAGAACGATTATAGCCAAATATCTGTCGCAAGAACTAACCCAAAACAAACACTAAGCACTGGCTTTTAACTAGTAAGTTAGCCAAATCACACACAGAACCATGTTTAACAAGCCTGTAGATTAACAATACATAAAAGCTCTAATCAAAGAATCATTTACACTAATGTCAGGTTCGCTGTTGAGATTTTAACGTTAGTGTTTGTAACGATAGGTGTTCGTTGGATAACGTTAAGTATGAATGAGCATTTAACAGACTGGTTTGCAGAACAGCGTTGTCATCTGTTTACTTCCTTGCTACAACCTATTTACAGGAAAAACACATCGATGGAAAAATAAATCAGACTTACAGGTTGTGGCCGACGAGAACAGCTTCTGTTTGTAAATCCAGCTTTCAGGACAAGCCGTTGTGCATATCCTGTATTGAACTCGCGAAGTTTGTGGAAGTTTGTGTTGTCCTCCGTGAAATGTGCAGCGCACGCGTCGTGCATCCCACGCACCGGCAGTGTTTTTTTCACGCA
Organism: Gobio occitaniae; assembly: GCA_033150135.1. NCBI lineage: Eukaryota > Metazoa > Chordata > Actinopteri > Cypriniformes > Gobionidae > Gobio > Gobio occitaniae. Next base: position 64,466 of record JARQWZ010005852.1, on the reverse strand, counting down.
GCTGACGTTGTGCAAATCTGGCATTGAAATCGCGAAGACGGTGGATGTTTTCCTCTGTTAGATGTGCTGCAGGGAGCCCTGCGCGCGCCTGATTCCCCGCTGATTTCAAACACACGTGCATATAACATGTTTTATGTTAACGCTCTGCAACGCACCCCCGTCCCAAGGAAGGCTAGAACAGAGCAAGTACCCCAGACCTGCAATCCGGATGAAAATAACAGCGTTTCCTCGGCATCGCGGCAACAACACTCCAGCCTACTATACCACAACAGCGCCGCGATACAAAATAGCCTCACCCCCCCTTATTTAATATTCTCGGAGGAGGGGTTTATGTAAATATTGAGCCTGTTGATGTCACCAACCCTGGAGGAATGTGTGTAGTCGCCTACTGGCCGTTTGCTGTAGTTCTTAGAAACTGATTTCTTTAAAAGCAAATATCTCCCTTTGCTTTAAACTTTGAGCGTTGTAACTTTGCAGATGTTGTTTATGCTCAAGCAGCAACATTACACGTATAGCTAAAGTTAGAATAGTGAAATCGTGGTTTACCACCCCCTTTAAGAGAAAGTCTACAAAAGGGCTATTGTGAAGTAAAATGTCTTCTGTTAGTTTCTCTGGTTACAGAAAGGATTTGAAGGAATTTGTAATGTTATAAAATAAGTGAGTGAAATAACGGAATGGCCATACTGTTGAATGCATCTCATTATTTTAAAGTTCTGTTAAAAACAAGTATACTTTCATCTAAAAGGGGAAGATGTAGTGGCAGGTTATGGCCACCTGGTGGGGCTAGAGATTAAGGTTGTTAAGCAACACTACTTAGAACGAAGAAATAAAGAGTTGTCTGATTTCATCCAGCGAGTTGTGTCCTTGAATATGGAGCATAGAGGAACAATTACAAGACCCTCAGTCACTCCTCAGACGACCAAACACACACTTTAGAAAACATATATGAAGAAACAATCAATGGTTCTCTTGATTAAGCAATATAATAACTGGAAAGAATCATTCAAAATCATTACAATAATATATATTGATTAATGCTTTGATTAATACATTTAATTAGGATAAATATGTATGTGTATAGGTATATTGAAGTGGCAGTGAATCCACACTCAATAGTCATCCTCAGCATTCTAGTACAAGCAAGAACTGACCTACTCAAATGCTCAGCAACTTTCAAGTAGTAATTTTTCATGCAAATACTGGCGGTGGTATGTTTTTCTCATTCATTACTGCTCATCAATCCTGTTTTCGTTAGTCTCTATAGCCTTTCATTGAATTTGTCTGTGGCCTTAACATGGTCTCTGTTCAGGTGGCCTATCGTAGCCTTCCTCTCTATGTGGCCTTTTCTCCATGTGGCCTTCATCTGTAAAAGAAAATATCTCAAAGCACATCCCTGCAACCCCTAATCATTTTGCACTTTTCATACTCTCCCAACGGGTCTCCCACATCAAGAAGGTGGTTTAAAACTCTAGCTCAGAATTTCAGATCGTCTCATCGATATACCGGACATTCACTCAGGATCATGTGCTGCTACAACGGCAGCCGAACACGGGATTTCATGATGGTCAAGATGGCATGGGCGTCGGAAGCAAAAAAAAATGTGGGTGGGTCCTCTCTCAGAAAAAAATGTACTGGAGTAGATGCCATTTACATTAAGTACAAATATATCGCCCGTGTTTGCTAAACATCTGGTTGAGCAGGACAAAATTACGGAAATCACCAAATCATTGAGAGCAGCAGTAGTGTAGGGGTAAGATGCATGGCATCAAGTTGACGCAAATCGACCCGAGGTTCGAATCCGCCCTTTTGCCAAACCCCGCCTCTACTCCCGTTTGCCATTACATATCAGATCGGAAAGGCATTTATTTTCAAATAAAATTAAGGAAATATTAGAAAAGTGGAAATAAAGCGTCTGACATGTTTTTAATAATAAGTGTTTATTGGTTAGGGGTAGGTAAACAGACATTACTGAATTACAAACTGAATTAAAGATGATAAAAGTGAGTGGGTTCAATATCATTGATCGTAAAAAGTGGGTGGGTCTTGTCCCGCCCACACATAATGGTTCCGATGCCCATGCAAGATGGTCTTCTTCAGCATCCGAATCCTATATAAGATGCAAAGCTCAAACCATCAGGCATTCTCAGCAAACTCTCTCAAGTAACGCTGAGAGTTTGGTTTATTTTAATTCAGATCTTGCTTGTACTAGAATGCTGAGGATGACCATTGAAGGGGTGTGGATTCTGATATCAAAACTGATAGTTTTGTCCCTGTACTTAACATCAACCTGCAAGGGACTACGGATGAAAATTAACCAGTGTTGGTTACAATCTGGCACATTTTTACATATTTTTATGTATTGTTAATGTGTAAAGGATACATTAAATCAAGTAATTCCAAAGGTAATAATAAGATGTGTCATAACAAGCATTGGGGTAAGTTTACAGCATATAATTTCACTTCCTCATACGTAAATCTTATGTGGTAATTATACTATCTACACAAACTTCTGGTCATGGTGGCAGTTCCTATATCTATTATTTTATGGCTCACTTTTCCATTTGGTCTATCGAGGCCAACTTGTGCACCCACACGGTCTTCTCCTCACTATGGGCTATCGTGTTTTAATTATATAGATAGCTTACAACTGAGATATACAATCTTAACATCAACTCACTGAAGAATTTGTATGTGGAACAGTAATTGAATACGTGCAAGATCATTAGTAATGATTACAAAGCACTTCAAAAATGACAAGATAAGCTGCATGCATTAATATGTCTTATAAGGATCATTTAAAAGTGTGAAAGGAAGCATCAGATCTCTGTCTGTCACTCAGTGATGGAGGCTTTGGACGAGCCATGAGAACTGATCTGCTTCAGCTTCTTCATGATAGACTCGTACTGCGTATTCCTTTCATCCTCTGAGAGTGAAGACGGATTGGTCTCCAGGAACTGATACGCGTCCTTAGACTGAACGCTGAAGATTCTCTGTGCTCCGTAACAGCACGAACCAAATTTCTGCCAATACTGAAAGATTAAAGCACACCAGCATTAAATCACAACAATACATCAACATAAACTCATGACGTGCCTGAAATCAGTCCCGATTCCCAACATAGTGAAAGTCTATAAAAATAGGATTTGATCAGTTCCATTACTCCATTACTTTAACTCAAAATAATGGTCTGGGCCTGAAATTAACAGCCGACCACGCGCCAAATGTGGGTGAATTTTGCAATTGGCGGGTAACACTGTCAATCGACCTGCCACAGTGGTAGCCAATGAGAATTGAGTGATTCATTGGGCAGTTTGAGAGGATGCGACTACGTTCATGCGATCGGAAAGAAGATGAGGCCCTTCTCTGGCTACGTTTGGATGTGCGAGAATTAAACTGTTGGTGAGATGGGACGAGATAATAATGCAACGCTGATGTAGGCTACAGTACAATAACAGTTGCACAGATGTGTGTGCGCTGTTGGGAGTTGGGAAACGGTGAGAAATTGTCTGGTACGCGGTAACTTTACCAGTAATAATAATATTAATTTAGTTATGTTTAACCATTCCTGAACGTGACTAAATCAGCCATCAACACAGCCGCGTGTGATGTGTTCACGTACGAGCTGCGATAGGTCTATGTCTATAGGGACATCAATGAATAAAAATATATATTTTTTAAATTATATTATAAGACTTATTATTACTTATATTGATTTCGCTAATAACTTGACAGCACTTTAACAAATGAAAGAACAATGTTTGTTCAAAGTGGGTTTTTGAAGGGGCAAGTGAAAGAGAATTTTACTAGACAGATTAAAACATCAATAACAAAAACTAGGGAATCAACAAAATGCAACAATGATTCTACATTAATTTAGTGTAAGTGCCGATCGATAGTGGATAATAATATATAGCCTACTGTATAATAAACTGACGGGCACGTTGCGCTGTTGATGCTCGCGCGCAGCCTCTCGAGGAGAAATCAATGTTACTGAATGATTCGGCGTTTGAATGAATCTTTGAATCAGCCCCCTTGAACAAATCGACTCAATGACTCACTCATTAAAACGGTCACCTGCCGCCACCTACTGGTGGTTTACATGTTTAAACATTCTTTCCAACTTTTCCTTATTTGTATATTCAAGAAATATTTAAAACAATCTCATGACATTTTTTAATGCAGTTGTAATTTTTCAGAGGTAAATATTTAATTTGATCGGTAACAGCCCTATAGTGTCTTATTATTCTAATTTAATTTATAGATCAAATTTAAGAATATAAACTGAAATCTGAAGCATAGCCTATATTTAATAAGATTATAGAAAAAAAAATGCCCTTTATAAAAGGTAAAAAATATCAAATATATGCAAATTTAAATATGTCAAAGCTGATTGAACACTGTTGAGAATATTTCTTCAGAATAAATTATATTTACAACAAACACACAAAAAAAATCTGGACAAGCACGTGAACAGGCCCCATGGCATGGCATTTTTCTATTATTTTATAATGTTTTCCTGAGGTGTACTTATATTGTTAGTTGAATTTTACATCAAAAAATGTCATAATTTGAATGCCCTGTTTCAAGGGGCGTGTCTGCTGTGAGACTTCAGTGAAAAACGCCCACTGTTGTGATTGGCTGACATCTTTGCATTTGGAGGGGGCGTGGGATCTCTGAACCATGGATAGCTGGAGGAAGTTTTATTGTAACAGAATTCATTGTAATGTATCTTATAATTCGTTTTTGTGTACATTTTTGACATTTCTGTGCATTTAAATAGGTTTTAGGTCTGTATTATCTGTGCAAATAAGTAAGGACTTTTATTTTGATGGGTGTTGCAGCCTACGGAGCAATATGAAAAAGAGAGCTTGTGAGAGCTCGCGGTTCATCATTCAGAGGGGTTTAAGCAGATTTAAAGTTTACAGTTTGTTTAGCACATACACACCTATTGTATCGCTCTCTGTAGTTTAATCACTTAAAAAACGGATTTGTTTCATGCTACTAACAGAAACCATCGTTTTAGTCACTGGCTTGATTCACTGATGCACTATGCTTAGAGCATCAAGACGGCGATTATCTAAACGATCTAGAAAGAAAGTCTGAGTGAACTTGAATGATTAGCTACACATCAGAAATCACTGATCACAGATCAGGCATTAATGAACACTGCTGTCGAATCCATATCGTAAAGTCTGTTTGTAAAGCCTGTGCTGACATAAACTGAATTCATTTTCTCTGAGTGCTCTAGGCGGGCAAAGCAGAGGAAGGGGGAGGTAACCGTTCCTGTTATGACTTCATAACAGGAAAATTCAAGATCAGCTCGTCTGAACTCTCATTTCTCAAAGGCAGAGAAAGACAGCCAGAACTCGGTTTACACCCAACAAAATTTCTAGCCACTTGGGGACCATATACAGGCTAGGGGAACTCATATTAATGTTGAAAAACCTCATAAAATGGAATTTTCATGCCATGGGACCTTTAATGTCAATGAGAAAAAAAAAAGTGTCTGGTAAAAATTCACTGTGGCAGGTGGATTTGGCTGGTGGTCAAAAAAGTTAATTTCAGGTCCTGCTTTCGACCAATACGGTCTAGGATGAGTAAGAAAAAGTAGGTTTTTAAAGAAAATCAAAATGGTGGACAGGAAGTTGGCTGACTATGGCAAAATTGGTATCTATGTTCTCGGCATGACCCAAGGAATACCCATCATAATGGGCTAATTTATTCAAAAGTTATTAGCATTTTTGGAAACTTTTGAGTACTGTCAGAGCATGGTGCCGAAGACACATACCAAGTTTTGTAATGATCCGCCAATGCCTTTGTAAAATATAGCATTTTATGACAAATTTCAAAATGGCCGATATGGAAAAATTGAGTATCATCCGACTCGGTCAGTTTTGTGATTTTTGGCCAAAGAGTTCAGAAGTAAAGCAAAAAGGCAATTTTTTCATATCTCCTGACCACTAGGTGGCACTATGTCAAACTGTGCGGGGTCACCTCAGGTCATGGTTGTCATAACACACACCAAGTTTGGTCAGAATTCACTAAAGCATTGCGGAGATACAGCCTCCATTTTGTCTATTTGCGTTCATTTTGGTGCGCTCTTCATCAAAATTCGTTTGCACGTTATTTAAAAAAGTTTGACAAATCAACTTGAATTCCACAACTTTTTGTCGGCAGGCATGGTTTTGGAATTTGGAAAATTCAAAATGGCCATGACGGAAAAGGACGACATAGGGTGCAATTGAATCGTCTTGAGCCAAGGAATCAGAGGAAAAGCTATAATAAACACTGCAATATTCCATAAAAACAAGAGTCGGTCCATTTTAATTTCATGGGGACTTTTTTGGTGATTTTTAAGTTGAATTTGGTGGAAATATTTTATGATATGTGGAAGGCGTGCATGAAAATATGGTCACCGATGTAAATACCGTGACAATACTAGTAGATGCACCTTATCTTGAAATCAATCATCTTTCACCAGAGTCATTTGCTCAAAGTCTAACTCACCGGGACTGCTTCTTTAATAGCGGTCAGAAGCTCCTCCTTCATGTCATCCAGGTAATCAATCAGATCCTCCCCAGTAAAGGTCTTCTCTTTCAGAGTGTCCAGCGTAGCACCCACTTTCTCCCAGAACTTTTGAAGAGAAGCCAGAATTTGTTGGATTCGAGAAAGACACTGCTGGACCTCTATCAGATGGTCGGGACTGGGTATCACACCTGGACAAACGTCATAGAACAGATATTGATTAATGAGAGATCACTGTGAGGCTGTATAAACACGAGGTGATCCACATGTAAACAGCATGATGTGCACACAGATGCATTTATGTTTGTGAACCTCTCACCTAGTCTTATTTGGAATTGGCCATCTTCAGCTGAAGGTCAGTCAGAGAGACTTGGATGTTCCACTCTTTGTTTTGCAGATTTCTCTTTTCAGAGTCGAGACAGGACAGATCGGCTTTGATAGACTTAGTTTTTAGCAGCAATATCAGGTTTGGTTATAGCATCATGAATGGCTGCAAAGAAAGGCACAAAGGCTCTGAAAAAACCAAAGCGTTTTTTCTGTTGTTCAGAATTCCTGATGTGATCCTGCAGCTCGTCGTTTTTTTCTCTCCATTTTCTTCTCAGTTTCCTTCATATCTTTGACAAGTTTCCTCAGCTCCATTTCAAGCTTGACCCGAGCTTCCTCCTGACTCTTGAGCTCATCAGACATTCTCATCTTTTTTTCTCCGGTCTCTGTCTGTTCTTGAAGCACATCACTGGTGCACGACGCCACGCTTGTGTTGTGTTTCTCATACCTGAATAATATAGTGTGTTTTAGATAAATGATTGAATGCAGTGATGTAGTGCGGATTTTACAAACACTGAAAATTTTTGTTGTTGTTTTTGGGCTCTGCTAGAACAGGTTTTCATGCTTGAATGTTCAAAACCACATTATTTTTCCCATATTTGACATTGTTGCAGCTCCAATGAGGAAAGACCCGGTGAAGTTCGTTCTCAGAGAACATTATAAAATATTTAAAAAATGCAGTTCATGACTCATTTAAATATTTGTACAGGAAAGCAAGACCGTTAGAAAGTAAGATGCAGGGTACTGATTAATGATTGTGTGCAGTGAAATACTAAACTTCCCTTTGATTAAGCCATTGCTAATGTTTTTACCTCTCCACAATCTCATCCACGGCCTTAACGATGTCCACGACCCATGTTCTGGCTTTCTCCAGGTACTTCTTAGCCAGTTCGGGTTTGTTCTTCTCAACGGCTTTCGTCAGTATTGGGAACAGGGACGTGACCAGGTTGGAACTTGTTCCGACACACTGTCAGAAAAAAGCATTTATCCACATGGATAAGTTTCATAAAAGAACTACAAATGTGTGTTGGCCCAGTGCACTAGTATATGGAAGCTTGTTTCCACCACAGATTTTGACTGACTTTTTTTTCAAGTTTTTTTTGAGTTTCCGTCTCACAATTCCTAATTTCCCCCCCAGAAATTTTGAATTTATATCTTTTTCCTCAGAATTCTGAATTTCTTGCTTACAATTCTTACTTTTTTTGCCTCGGAATTCTGAGTTTCCAAATCAAAATTCATTTTTTTCCCCTCAAATCTTTATACCTGATTGCATACACATGCAGAATTCAAAGAAGAAAGTCTGAATTTTGAGGAAAAAGTCTTAATTACATGATTTTTTACATTTTTTATTCCGTGGCAGAAATAAGATTCCATAAGTGTCAGTCAATTAGAAATGATGAAACATTAATTCACATTTTCACAAGCATCTAAGCTAGATTTTTGGGGATGTTTTTTTTTTCACATCATACCCATTATTTTGTGATGGAACACAAAAAGAGATTAGACATCTGTCAAGCTCATGGTCATTGTCCAGAAACAATAACAGCACGGCTTTGAAACGAGTAAATAAAGAGAAATTTAGATTTTATAAGTAAAGCAGAACATGATGATTTAGTCTCACCTTCAGCAGAACAGCCTCAGAGGATCCGAACAGCAGTTGTGTTTCGACAGCTCGTTGTCTGATCAGACGCTCCAGCTTTGGGAAGCCTCCCAGACACAGGTAAGAGAGATGATAGAGGAGAGCCGTTCGCTGCGCAGACGGGAGAAGCTCCTGGACGAACTCTGGAGTCCATAGTGAATCACTGACGACAACCTCTGAGATACAAAGCAAACAGGGAAAGAACGTTCATGTAACATAATCAAGCACTTTCTGATCATGTTGGACCATTCGTACTGAAAATACTGAAAGAGGTCAAGCACTTCACAATAACTGCAGATATATATTTTCATCTCATCTGAGATCTTCTTCATATCCACCTGTGTGTGCGGAGCTTGAAACCAGCGGCTCCTTCCTCTTGCTCTCCTCGATCCTCGGCCTCTTGGCTGTTACAACATCAGAAAAAAATAGAGATGAATCTAAGCTTTAGTTTTATGATATTTAATCTACTGTAGTTAATGAAAGAAATGAATAAGTTGAAGTTTAAAGTGTTTCTCACCTTTGCGTTTAGGCATGGTTTTCTACAGTTTCTCCTACTGTAAGGTCTCTAAAAATACAACAGAAAGACAAAATATGCAAGTATAATGAGCAGAAAATAAAACAAGAATAATAAATAAGTCCATACATGTTCATTAATTATTAAAAGGCCTCATAAATACAAAGACCTTAGATCAAACATTGCGGCACATGCGCACTTACTGCTTGCTGAATGTGAGATAATTGGTCCAATTGTTTTTGTGGCGGAGTGGTCAGGTTAGAAAAGAGCTACAGGTTAACAAAGGCAACGTTAACTGATAGTCAACTACGACTACACCAGGAAATAACAGGGAAATAACACCCTTAAGGACAGGGTGAGCATGGAGACGTGGACAGAGTATAAAGGCAAATCACTTTATTTTAACATACAAAAAATTAATAAAAAAACATCCAACCAATACAAAAATTATGCAAGGTCTCAAATCAAACCACAAATACAAACAAGCAGCGATGAAAGGGCCCTCGCACCCGGGGCCACCGCCTCAGGACAACAGTGAATAGTGGGTGACATGCATTTAAGCAGGTAAATATAAGAGAAATATGGCAAAGTCACTTCAATGTGCCACACTTCCTTCTGCCAGCAGGTGGCGCTTTGACTATAACTGAATATTGTGGTGTAGATGTCTTCAGGCCTGGACTATTACCAAACATGTGAAGTTTGGGGCAGATCGGACATTGTATGTCCGAGTTACAACAACTTCCTGTTTCATGGCGAAACATCAGACTTTGTAAGGCGGCCACGGACACGCCCTTCAGGGAAAACTCGAGATCTTCTCAAACTTGCAAACATTTTTAAAAATGACTCTTTTGTTAGTGTATTTTTGTTAGGGCTTCGTGGGCTATGTAATGTGTCAGTTCTGGCACAATAACGAAGCAAAGATTAACTAGTTGTTTCTGCTTATATAAACAACAAACAACGAGCAACAAGAAGGGTCAAGTCTCATTCTCGAACAAATGACTCTTCTGAGTCGGTTCTTTTGAGTGAATCAACAGCATACAGCGCGACCAGTTTATCCTGGATATCCAGGTGGTGCTGCACATTGGTGGTGGTTGAGGAGATTCCCCCTTCTATGTAAAGCGCTTTGAGTGCCTAGAAAAGCACTATATAAATGTAACAAATTATTATTATTATTATCCTGATTCCCAAACAAATGACTCTTATGAACAGGTTCTTTTAATGAATTGTTCAAATATAGTTATCATGGTAACCTGTATTTAACCCAACAGCTGGGTTGGCTATTACTAAAAATAGAACAACAATGCCAAAAAAGAACCTAACAGTGACCCAATATTTTACTGTGCAGTTTTGAATCAATCTGACGAATCCTTTAGTGAATTGAATCGATAAAAGCGACTCATTTACTGAACTCTTGAGATAAACCAAGGATATACAGATATAAACTGTAAATACAGGTGCAAAATGCATCCCATAATGCCTAAAACATGGCATCTTTATATTTTGAAGTTCAACATTTAACAATTTATTTTCAGTGAACATGACGAATGATCACCACATCTTAGATTTGAATAGAAATAAGTTTGTTTATTTTACGATGCACTGTGATTAGATATTGTTATGAGCATCTGTTACATATTATGAAATTATGCTGTACTTACATTCAGTTTCCGTTCCCTTCTTCAACTGTCCTGCAGCTGCACTGGTCACATATACTGTGAGATTCTTTCTTTAAATCACGTGGTTTCAGGTCATTTCCACTGATCGTCTCCGTGAAACCACGTGATTTAGACTCAGAGATTACAGAACACACAGATACAGGCAGATTGTAAATAACTGTTCAAAAGTGAAAGTGAAAGTGTCTCTGCAGGAGTCAAACAGCAGGAAAAGATTTGACATTTTACACTGATATAGCTAAACTACTTTCTGCAAAATAATTCTGTCAAATACATTTCAAGTGCAATGCAATTAACACATGCTCTAAATTCACAGATGAAATAAAATTAATAAAAACATTAAAATAATCAAACATGCATGGAAAATAATGTCATACATATGATTAAGAAGAAGAATGAAAGTATAAAAGTGTTTTTTAAGGCAACGATGAAATGAGATTTATCAGAGCTGATTAGAAACCCTCCTCTCCCATGCAAAGGAAGTGCAAAGACGGGAAATTAAGATTACATTGTGATAAATACTTTGCTTGTCATAGTGCTGTCAATCGATTAAAAAATTAACTAATTAATCAAATTTTTCTATAATTAATGGTGAATATTTGGACCTAACAATAAAGTTTTTAATATATTTTTATATTGTAATAATTTCACAATTAATGTAGAAACAACATAAAGACAGTATATTTCAAATATTTGTTTAATGGCATCTTTTATGATGAAGTTTGTTTATTGTGCTCCAATGAATAAACATCGCTTCCAGTTCACTTCTTGTGCTGTCTCATTCTTTCAAGTTCTCAGCATACAGATATGAGTCCATACCTTACAGATATGAGTCCATACATTACAGATATGAGTCCATACCTTACAGATATGAGTCCGTACATTACAGAATCCATACCTTACAGATATGAGTCCATACCTTACAGATATGAGTCCATACCTTACAGAATCCATACCTTACAGATATGAGTCCATACCTTACAGATATGAGTCCGTACATTACAGATATGAGTCCGTACCTTACAGATATGAGTCCGTACCTTACAGATATGAGTCCGTACCTTACAGATATGAGTCCATACCTTACAGATATGAGTCCGTACATTACAGATATGAGTCCGTACCTTACAGATATGAGTCCGTACCTTACAGATATGAGTCCGTACCTTACAGATATGAGTCCGTACCTTACAGATATGAGTCCATACCTTACAGATATGAGTCCGTACCTTACAGATATGAGTCCATACCTTACAGATATGAGTCCATACCTTACAGATATGAGTCCATACCTTACAGATATGAGTCCACACCTTACAGATATGAGTCCATACCTTACAGATATGAGTCCATACCTTACAGATATGAGTCCATACCTTACAGATATGAGTCCACACCTTACAGATATGAGTCCATACCTTACAGATATGAGTCCACACCTTACAGATATGAGTCCATACCTTACAGATATGAGTCCATACCTTACAGATATGAGTCCGTACCTTACAGATATGAGTCCATACCTTACAGATATGAGTCCACACCTTACAGATATGAGTCCATACCTTACAGATATGAGTCCATACCTTACAGATATGAGTCCGTACTTTACAGATATGAGTCCGTACCTTACAGATATGAGTCCGTACCTTACATATATGAGTCCGTACCTTACAGATATGAGTCCGTACTTTACAGATATGAGTCCGTACCTTACAGATATGAGTCCGTACCATACAGATATGAGTCCGTACTTTACAGATATGAGTCCGTACCTTACAGATATGAGTCCGTACCTTACAGATATGAGTCCGTACCTTACAGATATGAGTCCGTACTTTACAGATATGAGTCCGTACCTTACAGATATGAGTCTGTACCTTACAGATATGAGACCATACCTTACAGATATGAGTCCGTACCTTACAGATATGAGTCCGTACCTTACAGATATGAGTCCATACCTTACAGATATGAGTCCGTACCTTACAGATATGAGTCCGTACCTTACAGATATGAGTCCATACCTTACAGATATGAGTCTGTACCTGACAGATATGAGCCTGTACTTTACAGATATGAGTCTGTACCTTACAGATATGAGTCTGTACCTTACAGATATGAGTCCATACCTTACAGATATGAGTCCGTACCTTACAGATATGAGTCTGTACCTTACAGATATGAGTCCGTACCTTACAGATATGAGTCCATACCTTACAGATATGAGTCTGTACCTTACAGATATGAGTCCATACCTTACAGATATGAGTCTGTACCTTACAGATATGAGTCTGTACTTTACAGATATGAGTCTGTACCTTACAGATATGAGTCTGTACCTTACAGATATGAGTCCATACCTTACAGATATGAGTCCGTACCTTACAGATATGAGTCTGTACCTTACAGATATGAGTCCAGAACTTTGTTCAGTGGTGTGACGACAACCATCTTGTGTTAAACGTGACCAAGACTGAGGAGATGGTGTTTGACCGAAAAGCCATAGGCCTGTGGTGATCAACAATTTACCAATTACTCAGGTTAGCTCTTACAAGTACCTTGGCGTACATAATGATAATGCACTGACCTGGAAGAACCACGTAAATATTGTCTGTTCCAGACTCCAACAGAGGATGCATTTTTTACAAAGACTTAGATCGTATGGAGTGGAACAAAGATGTATGTTGTTGTTCTATCATGCACTACTAAAGAGTATTTTAAAATACGGTATTACAGCCTGCTATGGTAACTTGGCAGTACAGTTAAAATCACAGATCACCCATCAGGTAAACACAACTATGAAGATTATGGGTGTCAAAAACCATCAGCCCCCCCAGAAAATGTATGAGCAGTCGGTTATCAGACAGGCACAAAAAATAGTTTCCGATCCGACCCACATACTTCACCCAGAATTCCAGCTTTTACCCTCTTGCAGAAGATTCAGAGTTCCTAAATGCAGGTTAAACCGATATAAACACTCATTTGTGCCTATGTCCATTAAGCTTTTTAACACTAATATGTAGGCTATGTCATCATGCAATAAGAAGGTTATTGGGGCAATGTAATATGTTAGGGGTGAATGTATGGGCTGTTGAATTGTTCATTATGTCATGAAATGCTTAGGTTATGTGGAATGTGTCATCTGTGCAATTTGTAGGCTATTGGGGTTATGCAATATGTCAGTTGTGCAATCTGTAGGTTAGGGTTGTCATTGTACAATAATATGTATACCATTGGGGATGTGCAATATGGGAGCTGTAATTAATAACGTTTTTTAATTTAAAAAAAACTGCCAATGAAAGGTGTTAATGTGCCTACTATATACATACCTGTCTAATGTATATCAGAATGTTTCATGAGAGGACGTGTTGAGAGACGTTTATTATTTTTAATTTTTTTATTTTGTGTTGCGGAATGGATAAAGTCCAAAACAAATTTCCCTCGGGTACAATAAAGTATATCTTATCTTATCTTCTAAGAAACAGCAAGATATGTAGACATTTAACAACTCTACATAATAAAAAGTAAACATTTTACATAAAGCAAAATTAAGTTCCAATACAGAACGTACGCAAGAAGATTTTACCGATGAAGTTTTAACTTCATCAATCAATGTGATAGTGAGCTGCATTACACACGGGATTGTAATACATCATAAGATATGTCTAGTGTTCATTTTTATCATGGTTTTTCTTGAAGAACCAAGGGAATTTCATGGTCATCGTGGGAGAAACCAAACTACAGGACCGTGAGTAAAATCTTCTGACACTGCCAGAATTTCGTCAAATTGGATGGTCATTAATCGGCTGTCGGGGGAAACAGTACCGCAAACTCACACTTGACAAGAAACACAGCACAACTGAACAATCGTGCAGTGTGAACGGTCTGAAAATAGCCAGCATCTACTGTTTCTTTCTCTGCGTGCCCTTTTATAGCATTAAAATGTTTCGTTTTGTGAACTAAATGTGTATTAACAGCGTTTGCTTAAGTTAAAGATATTAGCGATCATTAACGTGGTTTAATATTAGTAAACACGCGTATTTGAGTATTTCAGTATTTGAGGCTATTGCTAACTGTATAATGGCCAGCATCTGCAGTTTATTTCTCTCAGTGTGGACACTTTTATAGATGTTTTTTTCTTTTAACTTTTATAAATAATTTATAAATAAATAACGACACAGCTGTTCCACGATTGGCCGGATTCACCACCGCATGACAGCGATCACGTGCGTCAGGTGTTTATTCTAAAACCTTCAGTTCCACGAATGCTCACAAATCAGTTTTTTTTATCACTTCATTTTCATTCTTACAGAAGGTGCATATATCAGCTATACAAAGGTATATATTATGCAGAATTTTAAAGGGGTCATATCAAAGAATGGTCGTAAAAAAAAAGATTATTTTGTGTATTTGGTTTAATCCAATGTGTTAACACGGATTTAGGTAAAAAAAAAAAAAAGGTAATTATTTTACACATACTGACATTACATTGCTCTCTATGCCCCTCCTTTCTGAAACACGTCAATTTTTACAAAGCTCATCGTTCTAAAAAAAGCGGTGTGCTCTGATTGGTCAGCGATCCCGTGCATTGTGATTGGCCCGAATACCTGCGTCTGACGGAAATGTCACGCTCCTTACCAGGCTGTGTTTAGCCCCGACAAAACATAAGGCTTATTCGACTTCATGCACAGACCGATTGCCGGCTGACTTGAAGCAGTGCATGCCGGTTAGAAATTTTGTCCGACTTGAGGCAGCGCCGACACCACATGACTGTGATGTATGACATCAAAGTAACGCAAGAGCAATTCGAGAGCTGTCGGCTGGTGCATTTTGCGCAGATTCTCCAGTGCGTCTACACAAGCTCTGATGACGACACAGCTGTTCCACGACAGCAATCCTGCCTGGTCAGTTATTCGTCAACCCCATCGTCTGGTCGGAAGAGACCCTGGCCTCTGCCAAAGCCTCCACCAATGCCCCGCCGGGTTGCCAACCAGGCTTGCAATATGTCACTCGCACACGGCGCCATCCCCTCATTCATTCCTCCCACACGTCACTGGGCACTGGCCACCACGGGGTCAATGAAACCCTCTCGCTGCTAAAACAGCGCTTCTGGTGGCCACGCATGGTATCCAACATCAGAAGGTACATACAGGGATGTAAGGAATGTGCCATGTCCAAGAGCCCTTGGCATCTTCCCTCTGGTAAGCTCCATCCTCTGCTCGTGCAGATCAATCCAGTCACCTACAAGCTCCAACTACCACATGTGTCTCTACTTAAACCTCACCACCCTTCTGTTTCTGTTTCCCCAGAGCCTGGCACTACCTCGGAACCCCACCGTTTCAATTTAACCCTGTTTCATCTTTGCATCGTTTTACTCTTTTCATTCTTTTATACTTGTATCGTTTTTATTTTATTCTTATTATAAATGTACGAATATTCCATTTCTGTTTAAAGCACTTTGAATTGCCACTGTGTATGAAATATGCTATACAAATAAACTTGCCTTGCCATGCCTTCCTCTCATCCTGGAGGACGGCACGGCCTATCAAGTCCAAGAGATCCTGGACTCTCGGCATCGTGGTGGTCTCCTGGAGTGCTTGGTGGACTGGGAGGGCTACGGTCCAGAGCAACGCTCATGGGTACCCAGAAACGACATACTTGATCCTAACCTGCTCAACACCTTCCATGCCTCTCACCCTGACAGACCGAGACAGAGGCCGACCACCACGTCGTCGGGGTCCTCGGCCCTCAGGAGCGGGCTGTGGAGGGGGGTAATGTTACAAGCACGCCAGGCTCCACCCTCTCCCAGTCACAGCACACTCCCTCTCCGGAATACTGATCACACGCACCTGCATCCCATCATCACCGCAATCACTGCTTGCACTTAAGCCCCACGCTAACATTCAGTCACTGTCTGGTCTCGTTTGCACACAGCCACGCTACTGGTTACCTCAAGGACTCCCTCTCGATACTTACCTTTCTCCAACGTGTTCCTGAAGTCTCCATTGTGTCTCCTCATCTCCTGTCTCCAGCATCTCCCTCGATTCTCTCTCCAGTCTCCAACGTCATCTGCAATCAAGCAAAGTATAGTATCAACCAGTTATCTGCATATTCACCGTTTTCTCTCAACATTCACTCACCTGATCCGCTCCCAAACTGGTTCTGCACATAAACTCTCTCATTTACCATCGTCTGTTCTCCATGCCTGCCTGTACTGTAACAGTAATGTTGATCTATATGAATATAAGGGGTGCTGGTCTGGTCTTGGTCTTGACTCGGTCTCGCCTTGGTTTTGGTCTCAACACTTGGTCACAACACACATTGGTCTTGGTCTCAACTCGGTCTCGGATTAGGAGGTCTTGACTACAACACTGGAAACATACGTCTAAAGAAAGCTGGAAATCGCTACTTTGAAATAAAACAATTCAGATTTAATTGTGGAGCGCTCTGGCACAGAGCGGAATATCGAGAGAAGCTTCACACCACTCTGCTTAGCTAACATGCTCTGATACTATGAAATGGTCATCAGTAAGTGCGCTGGTAGAGCTTGAATGCAGTGTGAATGCCGTGGAATCTGAAACCAGTGCATTTCATTTGAAATGTGTCACAATATCCTGTGAAGTCACTTCGTCGTAAGTGTGGCACTGACTGCACTGTCTGTAGTTACACCCCTGAGTGCAACACGTTATCACTCCCAACTCGTCACATATTGACGCTTGGTCAGGACCCCTTGGCGTCACTTTTTAACGCAAAGGGTACCCCTTTAGCGCCAAGGCGCAGGATGCTCCATTGAACCTTTGGCATCATACACAGACGTGTTGGGTGTGTTATCGTCACGATGAAATTATATATTGGGTTACGAATCTGCTATTATGACCATTATGTTGGAGTGTGATTCTCAATTTAATCAGCCAGCATAATGTTACTTATTTACTTCTTTTCTTTTACACTATTTAGACACGTTTGAACATGTAACCAAACCCCATCACACCCCTTAACCTACCCATTATATGATATAAAAGAGGATATAACAGGCAGATACGACTGCAGGCACAATTAATTCAAAAAGTACAAATATTCCAAATGTTCAGAGGCCAAACGATTTATTTGTGTGAAGAAAACTTGGTCCATATATCAAACACACTTGCACATACATGTATGAAACTGGGTACACATATAGACCTCATCGGGCTGAACAACTTTCATGCTCCAAGTTATACGTCAGGCCAACAGGAAGTGAGCTATTATGGGTTGTTCTGAAAACGCAAGCTCTGGAATTTGATATACTCATCCTAGGCGATTCACCCGATCAGTGCCAAACTCGGACAGCATGAGGTCAAGTTATTGAGGATGCTAAACTGCAAGCTGATTTTTGATATCTCGAACGGTTTGGCCGAAGGAAAGCAACAAATTTATGGCGAGAAAAGGTAAACAGGAAGTGTGTTATAAATTATGCATACATTGACTAATTTTGATGAAACTTCCGCTGTGTGTTTGTTGTAAGACGCCGATCACATGGATATGACTATTGTGAGTCAAAGTTATAGCGCCACCAACTGGCAGCAGGAAGTGTGTCACTTTCAAAATGTTTTGAAATCACCATCTTATTTTTACCCGATTTGCTTCAAACTTCATCAGTATAATGTCAACACATAGCAGATGTAAACCTGATAAGAACTTCTTGATATTGTAAATATTGTTGCCATGGCAACACATCAAACTATAATATTCTTTTTCGATGCTTTTGAGACTCTTACAATGCTTCAATTTGCATGAAACCCGACACACACGTCAGAGATGCCGTCCAGTAGATATGGGCAAAGACTTAAAAATAGGCGTTGTGGAGGGGCTCAGTAGCGCCATCTTTTCACAAAAGTGGGGGGGGGGGTTCGTTTTATCTACAGTCACCAAACTATGTATATATATTGTTCTCTTTGAGCTGGACAACTTTCTAATTAACAGTCATTCGCTCCGATCAACAGGAAATCAGATATTTGGCCCATGGTGTGAGGACTCTATTGTAATTGCTCAGCCTATTATTCTTCTTCTACAAAATTAATCGCATTTTTGAAGGCCTAAACATGCTCGAAAACTCACGCAACTTTGCACACTCATCAGAAGTGGTGAAAATGTATGTCTGATATGGGTTTCAGAATTAGGCATGGCAAAATGGTTCGATAGCGCCACCTACAAAATTGTAATTACGCATGCTACGTTTCATGTACGAGTATGAAATTCGGTAGACACATGTAACAGCCCCATACCTACAAAAAGACCCTGGGTGCATAATCTGAAAAACCAACAGGAAGTGAGATATTTAAAATTTTCTCTGCAACATTTTTGCAGTTTTTGCCATTTCCAGACGTTGTACTTTAACAAACTCCTCCTAGAGATTTAATCAGATCATCATCATATTTGCACAGTCTAATCTTAAGGCCTTGGTGATGTTAAATTGTGAAGATCTTGAGTTTTCGCTGGAGGGCGTATCCGTGGCGGCCTCACAAAGTTCGATGTTCCACCATGAAACAAGAAGCTGTTGTAAGTCAGGCATACACGATCCGATCTGCCCCAAACTTCACATGTTTTATTAGAGTCCTGACCTGAAGACTCTAAATGCCAATATTTAGTTACAGTCATACTGCCACCTGCAGGCAACAGGAAATGCCATGTTTTACACTGTGATTAATTCGTTGAGATTTAACTAGAACAATATCATATTTGGTCAGTCTAATCTTAAGGCCATGGTGATGTTAAATTGTGAAGATCTTGAGTTTTCGCCCCAAACTTCACTTGTCTGATAAGAGTCCTGACCTGAAGACATCTACATGCCAATATTAGTTAGTCAAAGCTAGGGGTGCACCGATCCGACTTTTTCAGTCCCGATACCGATGCCTGGGCTTTGTGTATCTGTCGATACCCGATACCGATCCAATACTATTGTTGAATTAATAATAAACTGTATATCTTCCACCTTATACCTTCTTTGAAGAGACTAAAGGCACCAGACTTTACTAACTAAAAATAACTAATACAAAATAACAGAATAAAGTGTTGAATTCTTATTTATTTAAAAAACAATTGTGCATTCAAATCTAAAATAGAATGTAATCAAACTTCTTTAAATAAATCAAATGTAGCAGTGGAAACAAAAAACAGTGTATTGGTCAAACATACAATAGTAATCTGACAGTTACCAAACATTTTTTACACTACAGATAATTGTTTTGGTATATAATCATATCAATATTAAAAAGTAGCATTAAAAATTAACAAATAGCCTAATTTTCTGCCATATGCAATTTAATAAAAATTATCAGCTAGCTAATAACAATGACTTTGTCCTGGTTTCACCTCACTCCTGTCTAAATGATTGTAGGCTGGGCCTATTTATTTTACTACCCATTGTCAACAGAAATAAGCTGAAATACTGTTGATAATTAAAAATAATTCTTACTACCCACTCTTGCTAAATTGGGTAAGCACACTTGTGTTCTCATTTCAGATGCGTTCTGAGTAAATTAATAAACTGATTTGTGTGTTCAATGTTGGAAAGATCAGTTGTTCTAACCAGTCATTAAAATGATTCGGTTCAAAGGAGTCATTAGGTCACGAATCGGACATTAGCAGACGCGTTTTGTGCGAATCCTGTCTGTTAGAACATCGCGAAAGATGTCAACACATAGAAAACCCTTTATAACTGAATATCATTTGTTTCCCGTTTATTGAAAGTATGCTTTGTCAGCTGGTCAGAGAAATAAGACCCAGAGAGTGAGCGCGAGGGAGGAGCTTGTATTGTTGTTTGTCTTGTAATAAATTAAGACTGCAACAGATGACAACTGAACTGATGCGCTTTATTCACTCACTCTGCACGTGTGTCTCGTCGTACTTCCCCGTACGGCTTACATCATAAAGTACAGTTTACGTCATCACGTATTACACATATAGATACATTACATCCCCCTTTTTTAAATTAAACATTTACTCGGATAACTTAGTCAAGTTAGTGCATTTTATAGTCTTTAAATCTTGAAGGAATTTTAACCTCCCTTCCTGATCTTGTGATGATGTTTGGATTGATTTTTTCTTCAGTTGAACAATCTTGATGTGTGTCTGGATTTATTTCTCTCTCCAGTGTTGCACTTGCGTTTGACTCTATGTCAGAGTCATCTTGATCATTTGTTGATGGAAATTCTTGTTCTTTTTTCTTTAACAGATGCCTTCTGTTCCTTCTGTAGATCTTTCCATCTGATGTGCGAAGAACATACGATCTTGGCAAGTCATGCTTCCTCAAAACGGTTGCAGGATTCCAGATTTGTCCTTGCTGAACTCTCACTTTGTCTCCTGGTGATATCTCAGGCAATTGTTTGGTGTTTTTGTCATAGTACAATTTTTGCTTTAACTGCCTCTGTTTAAGTTGTTCTTGAACTTTCTTACTTCCTTTTGGAGTCAACAATTTGCTTGAAGTCGGCAGTTTGGTTTTCAATCTTCTTCCCATTAGAAGTTGTGCCGGTGACAGACCAATGCCATCTAGTGGAGTATTGCGGTATTCCAGCAATGCAATATATGGATCTGCATTCTAACTTTGTGACTTTGTGAGCATTCTCTTGATGGTTTGGATCATTCTTTCTGCTTGTCCATTAGATTGAGCATATCTCGGACTAGACGTCTTGTGCTCGAACTCCCAGTTTTCTGCAAAACGCTTGAATTCTTGACAGGCATATTGTGGACCATTATCTGATATTACCACATCCGGTATACCATGTCTTGAAAACAGTGATTTCATTGCTAGGATTACACTTTTGCTGGTAGTGCCGTTCAGCTTTGTGATCTCTGGAAACTTGGAGTAGTAGTCCACACACATCAAATATTCAGAACCATTGTGCTGAAACAAGTCAGTTCCAATTTTTGCCCATGGTCTTTCTGGCAGTGCATGAGGTATTAGCAGTTCTTTTGCGTGACTGTTTCGATGAGTGTTGCATGTGGCACATTGAGATATCATTTTTTCAATTTCAGCTGACATTCCGGGCCAATAAAGGATGTCTCTCGCTCTTTCCTTGGATTTCACCATGCCCAGATGCGACTCATGAATTTTGTCCAACATTTCTTTTCTCATTCTACTTGGAATTATGAGTTTTGATGGTTTGAACACGAGACCTGATGCATAACTGATTTCTTCTTTAAAAGTCCAATACTTCTGAATGTCTTTGTGCACTGAACTTTTCTCTGTAGGCCATCCATTCAGTATGTAGTCTTTCAGTTTCTGCAGTTCAAGATCTTCATCTGTTGTTTTCCTGAACTCTTCCAGTTTCTTTTCAGACACGGGTAGTTGAGGTGTGACACAGTTTACCTCTAGCTCCTCTTCAAGCAGGTCTTCGTTGTGTTCATCAAGGTAAGCGCGACTCAATGCGTCTGCTATGTGCATTTCTTTGCCTGGCTTGTACATGACATTCAGATTGTACCTTTGAAGTCTTAGCAACATCCTTTGCAGTCTTAATGGCGTTTGATGCAGCGGTTTCTTGAAGATGCTCTCAAGCGGTTTGTGGTCACTTTCTACTTGAACTTCTCTGCCATATACATATTGGTGGAACTTTTCACATCCATATACAATGGCAAGGAGTTCCTTTTCTATTTGTGCATATCGGCGTTGGCAATCCGTGAGCGCTCTTGATCCATATGCTACAGGTCTCTGGTCTTGAAGCAAAACTGCACCCATGCCTTCAGAGCTGGCATCTACTGACAATGTTAACGGTTTGTTGACATCATAATATTTCAATGTTGGTGCATTTGTTGCTAGAGCTTTAAGTTTCTGAAAACTTTTCTCTTGTTCACTTCCCCAGAACCACTCAGCATCATTCTCCAGCAGTTGTCTGACTGGAGCACTTACTTCTGACAAGTTAGGAATAAACTTGGCAAGATACTGCAGCATACCCAGAAATCTTTGAAGAGCTTGCTTATCTTCTGGTGGAGGTAACTGAACTACAGCTCTCACCTTCTCTTCGTCTGGTTTCAGTCCTTCTGCTGTCAGCACATGACCAATATACTTGATTTGTGATGTTCGGATTTGACATTTCTTTTTGTTTAGTTTGAGGTTGTACTCTCTTGCCCTTTGGAGCAGTTTTTTCAGTCTGGCATCATGCTCTTGTACCGTTTCACCCCAAACCAGCAAATCATCGACAATGTTTATCACACCATCCAGATCTTCAATCATCTGTACTACGGCTCTCTGGAAGACTTCAGATGCTGACGATATTCCAAATGGCAAACGCAGGAATCTATATCTTCCTATAGGAGTGTTGAATGTGCACAACTTGGAACTGTCATCATCCAATTTAATCTGCCAGAATCCTTGGTTGGCATCAAGCACAGAAAACACTTTAGCATTGGCATGTTAGATACTACCTCTTCTATTGTGAGTAGCGGGTAATGTTCACGTTTTATTGCCTTGTTCATATCTTGTGGGTCGAGACATATTCGAATTTTGTCTGGCTTGACAATTGTAACCATGCTACTCACCCAATCAGTTGGATCTGTCTGTCTTGCAATGACATTCATCTGTTCCATCCTGTGCAATTCTTCAATTATTTTTTCTTTCAGTGCAACAGGAACTTTTCTTGGAGCATGTACTACAGGCTTTACCATCGGATCAACTTGAATGTGGTGATATCCTGGCATGCATCCTAGACCATTGAACAGATCTTCATACTGATTCAGAATGCCATCATTATCAACAGAAACGTCATGTATCCTTTTTATCATCCCTAGTGCTTGACATGTGGATCTTCCTAGGATTGCAGGTGCATCTCTTTCAACAATCTGGAACTGAATCTTGTGTTTTTCACCTTTGTACTCACATATGAGCTGTTTCTGTCCCAATGGCGACATCTGGTGTCCAGAGTATGTAAGTAACTTGCAGGTAGATTTACTCAGCATCTCAGTTGTGCCCAGCATATTGTAGATTTTTAACGAGAGCACATTACATTCTGCACCAGTGTCCAACTTGAATTTCACTTGCATGTCACTTATCTTGAGCACTTCAGACAACTTTTCTTTATCTTCTTGCGTTTCAGTGGTGAGAGCTTGAATGCTTTTCAATTTGTTATTCTGAACTTCAATCGTGCCAAGGAACATATTTTTGTCATCTTCCTCTGTCTGTTCAAGCGTGTGCATTTTTTTTTGCTGTTTATGCTCAATTCGACACATTTTTGCAAAATGGTTCTTTTTGTTGCACAGTCTGCACGTTTGCCCATAGGCAGGACACTTTCTTTGTTCATGTTTGTACCCACATCTGCTGCATTTTGTGTTGTCACTCGAATCATGTTGCATCTCTCTTGGCATACTCTTAATTTTCTGTTTAAATTTTACTGCTTTAATTTTGTGCATGTCTACTTCTTCATTTAGTGCTTTCACTTGACTGGATGTGATTTCATTAGCTCGACAGATGTCCACAGCTTTTGCTAATGTGAGATCTGCTTCTCTTAGCAATCTTGCTCTTACTGCGTCATCTTTAATGCCACAAACAATTCTGTCTCTGATTAATGAATCATGCAATTCTCCAAACTCACATTCTTTGGCTTTGTTCTTTAGGTCCGTGACGTAGGAGTCAATATTCTCCGACGGTCCTTGAGCCCTCGTGAAGAAAATGTGACGGATGTAAAGTAGATTTTTTCTTGGTTCACAATAGTCTTTGAACTTTTGTTTGAGAACGTTGATTTTGTCTCTCTCATCATCATCAAATTCAAAAGTATTGAAAACTTGAATTGCCTCCTCACCCGCGACATGTAGAAATGTGGCGCACTGCACTGTTTGAGATTTTTCCGCGATACCACTAGCCGTTAGGAACAGGTCGAATTTTTGACTCCAAATCTTCCAGTTTTCGGCTAGGTTTCCTTGTAGACATAGATTTGATGGTGGCTGTAACTGTGCCATTCTTCTTTCTTTGCATTTACAACTTCTGACACCATGTATTGTTGTTTGTCTTGTAATAAATTAAGACTGCAACAGATGACAACTGAACTGATGCGCTTTATTCACTCACTCTGCACGTGTGTCTCGTCGTACTTCCCCGTACGGCTTACATCATAAAGTACAGTTTACGTCATCACGTATTACACATATAGATACATTACAGAGCTCTCTGTTCGTTCTCTCTGTCACTCAGTCACAAGCGCAGAATCTATTCTACATCACAATAACTCATCAAATTAGGCTTTGGCGGTACAAAAATTTGTTTTGGCGGCTGCCAAAAAATGTCCAATGCAGGAAAAATCCTGACTTTGCAGTAATACCACCTCCCCTCGAAAACATTTAAGTTACTTTGCAGACATTGCAAACAGCCGACGAACTAGTTGCCGTGGCAAGCGTGAAATATCTCCACACAGCCGACTCTCTGGCTCTCTCCATGTTGCTTCTCTAGCATGCAACACACGTGAAGCTGACGAATGACGTAGGTTCTGCTGCGACGAAAAAAACAAAACAAAAAACACCTGGATCGGCTTGTGGATCTGTTAATTTTTCCGATCCCCGATCCAGCTATTTTGTCAGTATCGCGGCCGATATCCGATCCTAATATCGGATCGGTGCACCCCTAGTCAAAGCGCCACCTGGAAATGGCATGCTTTACACTGTAATTCACTCCGAGAAACACATTTTTTATATGCCATCAGGTCCCAAACATGCTAGAAACACATTCGATCAAGCAAAACATGGCTAAGTGCTAATGTATGTGATTTACGCCACAAAACAGTAAATTGTTGTAAGTCAGGCATACAATGTCCGATCTGCCCCAAACTTCACGTTTGATAATAGTCCTGGCCTGAAGACATCTACATGCCAATATTCAGTTATTGTCAAAGTGCCACCTTCTGGCAGCAGGAAGTGTGGCACATTGAAGTGATTCTCTTATATTTACACACTTAAATGCATGTCGCCCACTATTCACTGTTTTCCTGAGGCCACCGGGTGGTGGTGACACGGATGCGAGGGCCCTTTCATCGTTTTATGATATTTTTAATCATGTTGTCAACATAAGCTATATGTTGTCTTTCTTTTGTGCTTCTAGAGACATTCAGAGGCTTCGCCATTTTATACTCTCTAAAAACATGATGGCTGACGACAAAGGTGAGAATTTCAATTTCAACAAAGTTCTAAGGGTCATGTAACCCTATTTTAGTAAACGCTACATTAAGGCCTACATTTACATATCGTTGGTCTATGTGTCATACTAGCACTTATATTATGATATAATACTGTATGTATTTTAACATATACAGAAATGACAGCATTTCTGAAGCTAACCCTTAGTGTGAATGTTCAATATCAAATACACATCATTAATTTTATTCTATATAATTCTATAGCATTCTTTCTCAGATAATTTCTTTGTTGCCACACACAAACACACAAACATTGATTTCTGATCAACAAACTTGTTAACACAGCTCAACTATTGTTAACTTGCTTTGGCAAAAACAGAGGACAACACAAATATTAACTAAATGCTAATCTTCCCTGCCTAAAACAGAGGCAAAACAATTATTAGCACGTTATGCTAATCTTCTCTATGAAGAGGCAAACAGCTTCCCTGCTTGAAATACAGAGGCAAAAACAATTCTTCCCTGCTTGAACAGAGGTTTAAACAATTATTAGCTTGAAGCCAATCTTCCCTGCTTGAAAATACAGACGCAAAACCAATTCTCCCCTACCTGAACAACAGAGGGTGACTCATCTCTAAAACAAACTTTTTAGAGGATAACTTAGTTAACCAGACCCTACAGCTGTCTGATAACTCTTCCCTGGCGGCACAGAGGATACAACATTTGTACTGGTCTTAGGTTCTTTTGGATTAGAGAGCAGCACTCACCACAACCCTTGGTTGAGAGAAACATTCGGTCTGGAAATCTTTGTTCAGCTGGAAGTTTCGCTCTGGATTCCAGTCTGGAACGTAGGCAGATCTTTATCTTTGAGCTTGAAGTTTCAATCTGGATTTCAGGTGAGGAAGCTGGAACGCTATCCGGGTCACAGGGCACCATCTGTTGTGAATTTCCTTTTCCTCGTTTGAAGAAGAGACCAGGAGACGTTGGGATATCTTTAAAGCAGACGTTACTCGTTTATTGAGAATCGTGCTGTTCTTCGGCTGAGGTTCCAAGTCTAACTAAAGGAATTGTCCATTGTAATTTATCTACATTTCAGGGGGAGGGATTATACAGCAGGGGAGGAGACACTCTGAACAATACAATGCAAATGTTGTATAGGTAAAAGGTCACACCCTACTATGAAAGCCCTACCAGTCCCATTGAATCAGCATAACAGTGTCATTCAAATGCATAGATGATAATTCAATCACTCGGGGGCTCCAAGAGCCATTAAAGACAAATGGTGCTCATTTTACTTACAATGAAGAGAACAGGAACTGGCCGGGAAGATACAGGTTTTGGGAAACCCGCCCAGACAGAGTATCACCAATCCTAATCTCAATAAGCCAAACGATATTGTGCTCTGAGCTTGTTATGCTAAATGGTCAGGAACTGTATAAAGACAAAAGACTTAATGTCTCCAGCCCATGGGCTGATTAACTTGATCATGTTAGAATGTAGTCAATCTTTACCTTAAACTGTTCCACAATACATTTCAAACATTAATACATTTATAATCTTACACTATCTGTATATAACCCATTTATTTTTCATGCTCCTAAATATACACAGTGCAAAGTTTTGGGAATTGAATCCAAAATTGTATTGATTGACATGCTGATAACCAGCATTGGACGGGCAAAAGAACGTCTCGGTTACGGATGTAACCCTCGTTCCCTGAGGAGGGAACGGAGACGTAACGTTAGTGACTAACGAATGGGGGTTTCGCTTAGAAGCCTATCAACTTCGAGTTTTGAGAAAACGCCCAATGGCGTGCCAATGCCATGGGCATGCGGAATTTGCATACGTAACTCCGCCTCACTGTGTGAGTATATAAGGAAGTACGAGGCAATATCGCATTATGTTACCTGCTTGAGGAGCCAAGACTGAACTCCTGCGTTCCAGGTAGCACAACTGAAGTGGCAAGGGGACGTTACGTCTCCGTTCCCTCCTCAGGGAACGAGGGTTACATCCGTAACCGAGACGTTCCCTTTCGTTCAGTCACTACAACGTAACGTTAGTGACTAACGAATGGGGGTCCCAATATAATCCAGCCACTCAGCTGTCTTCCAGTGCCCTGCGTAAGTGTGAGTACCCTGTCGTAAGACTAGTACGGACGAAGGACTCCCACTTAACACAGGAATACCAAGGTACACTGGGAAGCATATCCCAGTGAGGAAATGCCAAAAACGCCTACCCGTGGGGAGGACTTAAGAGACACATATGACCCGGAGGGGGTTGCATATGGAAGATCTCTAGGGTACCAGCCGAAGGTGGATTTTTAACCCTAGGGGTGGCGGGGACACGCCAAGGGAAGAAACCCGCTCACTGCGGAGGCTTACGGTGAAAAACACATGTGGGGGTCGCCGGAGGGAACCATGCACATGGGGCACCTGGCCGGACATGAGGGTCTGTGCTCGAAAGGGCAGACTGAACTGATGTCGGCGTCGACAGTGCTGGAGGAGCTCAGGGCTCTCGGGGAGCTCACCTGAGGAAATATCGCACGTATCCAGTCCGTGGAGTGGAGTGGCGAGCAAGCGAAGACACCTGAGCCTGGCCCATTACCGGCCCCTCGGGGGGGCGAGTACATAATCGGACACTGGCTCCACTCGGAGATTGTAGAATCTGGCGAATGTGTTGGGTGTCGCCCAGCCTGCAGCTCTGCAGATGTCTGCTAGCGAGGCGCCATGCGCTAGAGCCCAAGAGGAGGCAACACTCCGGGTGGAGTGTGCCTTCACACCAAGGGGACATGGTCGGCCTTGCTGCTGGTAAGCCAAAGCAATGGTGTCCACTATCTAGTGAGACAGCCTTTGCTTTGAGAGAGCACTTCCCTTCCGCTCTCCACCATAACAGACAAAGAGCTGGTCTGAGGTCCTGAAACACTGCGTCATGTCTACGTAGGCGCGGAGGGCGCGTACTGGACAGAGCAATGCCAAGGCTGGGTCTGCCTCCTCCAAAGGCAGCGCTTGCAGGTTCACCACCTAGTCCTTAAACGGAGTGGTGGGAACCTTGGGCACATATCCAGGCCGGGGTCTCAGGATCACGTGAGAGTTAGCCGGCCCGAATTCCAGGCACGCTTCGTCAACCGAAAATGCCTGCAGGTCCCCGACCCTCTTGACTGAGGCCAATGCGGTCAGCAGAGCCGTCTTCATAGACAGAAACTTAATATCAACCGACCGCAAAGGCTCAAAGGGAGGTCTCTGCAGAGCAGTTAACACTACTGCGAGGTCCCAAGAGGGTACGAGAGGAGAGCGAGGAGGATTCAGTCTCCTGGCTCCCCTCAGGAACCTGATGACCAGGTCGTGCTGACTTACCTTCTTGTTCTCCAAGAGATCGTGGTGGGCAGATATTGCAGCCACATATACCTTGAGGGTGGAGGGAGACAGCCTTCACTCCAGCCCCTCTTGGAGAAACTCAAGCACGGACCCGATCGGGCATTTCCAGGGGTCTTCTTGGCGGGAAGAGCACCAGGTGACGAAGAGGTTCCACTTCAACGCATAGGCATGCCGAGAGGACTCTGCCCTAGCGGAAGTGATGGTGGCGACCACCGTAGGTGGTAGGCCACTCAAACCTGCCGCGTCCCGTCTAGGAGCCACACGTGGAGGTTCCAAAGGTCGGGACGCGGGTGCCAATGGGTGCCCCGTCTCTGAGTAAGGAGGTCCGGTCTCAGAGGAATAGGCCAGGGAGGGCTGTCGCAAGGAGTATGAGTTCGGGGAACCAGGTCCGGCCGTGCCAGTACGGGGCGACCAAAAGGACCTGCTCCTTGTCCTCCCTGATCTTGCACAGAAGCTGTGCGAGTAGGCTCACTGGGGGGAACGCATATTTGCGTAGGCCCCGCGGCCAGCTGTGCGCCAGTGCATCCGTGCCGAGCATGCCCTCGGTCAGGGAATAATACAGGCTGCAGTGGGAAGAGTCGTGGGAGGCAAACAGATCTACCTGTGCGTCGCCGAACTGTTGCCAAATCAGCTGAACCGTCCGGGGATGGAGTCTCCATTCTCCCGGGAGAGGCTGAAACCGCGAGAGCTCGTCGGCTGCGTGGTTCAGGACTCCCGGAATATGGACAGCACGAAGGGACCTCAGGCGCTTCTGACTCCATAAAATGAGATGGCGGGCGAGTTGAGACATACGGCGGGAGCGTAGACCGCCCTGGAGGTTGATGTACGCTACTACGGCCGTGTTGTCTGTCCGGACAAGCACATGTTGACCCTTCAGCAGCGCTCGGAAGCGGTGCAGGGCGAACCGTACTGCCAGCAACTCGAGGCAATTGACATGCAGGAGGCGCTGGGGTCCTGTCCAGGAGCCCGCGGCTGCTTGTCCATTGCACATGGCACCCCAGCCCGTGGCAGAGGCATCCGTCGATACGACAACAGGCCTGGAAACTCGTTCTAAGGGCACACCGGCCCGTAGAAAACTGAGGTTCGACCACGGGGTGAGTGTCTGTAAGCAGGCCCGAGTCACTTGGACCCGGAGCGTGCCAGACTGCCATGCCCATCTCGGGACTCGATCGCGAAGCCAGTGCTGAAGCGGTCTCATATGAAGCAATCCGAGCGGCGTTACCGCGGCTGCAGATGCCATATGCCCCAGGAGCCTCTGAAATAGTTTCAGTGGAACCGCACTCTTGCTCTCGATTTGTCGGAGGCAAGTCAGCAGAGACTGCGCGCGCTCGCTCGAAAGCTGCGCGTACATGGCGACCGAGTCGATCTCCATACCGAGAAAAGAGATCCTCTGCGCGGGGCAAAGTTTGCTCTTTTCCCAGTTGACCCGAAGGCCCAGACGGGCTAAGTGGTGGAGAACCAGATCTCTGTGTCCGCAAACCTGCTCTCGAGAGTGGCCTAGTATGAGCCAGTCGTCGAGGTAGTTCAGGATGCGGACCCCGTGCTGCCGAAGGGGCGCAAGGGCTGCCTCGGCGATCTTCGTGAAGACGCGAGGGGACAGAGATAACCCGAATGGGAGAACCGCGTACTGGTATGCCCGCCCCTCGAAAGCAAACCGTAGGAACCGTCTGTGTCGAGGAAGGATGGAGACATGGAAGTAGGCGTCCTTCAGGTCGATCGCTGCAAACCAATCGTACGGACGAACGCATTCGAAAAGGCGTTTCGCAGTCAACATCTTGAACGGAAGCCGGTGAAGGGATCGGCTCAAGATGCGAAGGTCCAGGATTGGTCGTAACCCACCGGTTTTCCTGGGTACAATGAAGTAGGGGCTGTAGAACCCCGACCTCATTTCGGCTGGAGGGACAGGCTCGATCGCACCCTTCGCCAGTAGAGTGGCAATCTCCGCACGCATGACGGGGGCATGGGCCCCGGTCACGGTATAGCGGACTCCCCTGTAACGGGGAGGAGCCTGCGCGAAGTGAATCGCGTAGCCGAGCCTGACGGTCCGGGCAACCCAGCGGGACAGCCCCGGAAGCTGAAGCCAGACTTCCAGAGACTGCACCAACGGGGTCATACGGACGGCAGACGTACCCTGGGTGGGGCAGCGAGGCAGCGTTACCGGCACGGACAGGGGAGGCTGTTGTCCCGGGGTCGGGGCACGGTTAACGGCTGCGCCCTGACAGAGGAGACCAGGGAAGGACTCGCGTTCCACTGTCGCGCACTGTCATCACTGGTCTCTGGGTGCTCAGAGACAGGAACATGAGTTCTTCCCAAGTGCCGCTAGCCCGGGGGCCAGCAGCGGAAGGATTTTCCCCCGGCCCTCCACCGGGGGAAGGAGAGGCCCTGCTACCATCCCCTGGGAAGAACTGGAACCCATCTCTGAGTTGTCCACCTCCATCCTGGCGTTTAACCAGTCTGGGGAGCGGACTGGGCGACATCCTCAACCACCTCCACGGCGCGGCCCAGGTGAAGGCTGCTGCTGGGGCCGGGCGGGAAGAGGGAGGGCGCCCTCGGCGGCGAGCGGACTGAGGCGACTGGGCCGGCGGCTGGTGCAGCAGCTGGCCGCCGGGGCAGTACGTGTTACAGCCTCAGTCTGCTCTGGGGCGGCCGAGAACTGTTGGGCGCAGTTTTCAGCCGCGCCGCCGAAGAGGCCAGCCTGGGATATGGGTGAGTTGAGGAGGCGGGCCCGCTCAACGTCCTCCACATCACCAGGTAAGGCCCGGTGTTCTCCCGGACCACAGCTGTGGACATCGCCCGACCCAGGGAGCGTGTGGCCACCTTCACCGCCCGGGGGCGGGGTCAGTTTCGGCACGCAGCTCAATGAAGAGCACTGGGTCGGCTCTACCCTTGTGCATGTGCAAAGGGGCGGCGGCCTGCCCGTAGCTCTGCGGGACCACGCCACCGAAGTAGACGAGCCCACAGGCTTTGGGGGGGGTGCTTAGGACAGCCACACCACGCCACGTCAAAGCCCTCTGTGGACACCGTAGTGCGCAACAGAGAGTTCAACAGTGGGGGGGAGGGGGCCCCAGTGTACCCTAGGCCGCGGCCCCATCAAGGGCAGAGAAGGCGGAGGAGGCCACCAAACGGCCGCGGGAAGCACGGGGACTTCCGGGACCGCGTGATCTCCTCATGCACCCCGGGAGCGAAAGGCATTGGGGGCGGGGCCCAACAGCTGTCGGGTGCCGCCTCCAAAAACCAATCGCGCAACCACGAGCACCCGCGACTGGGCGGAGTTCCACACCAGCGCGAGACTCGCGGCTGCCCGAGATAACATGGCTGTCAACTTTAGGTCAGATCAGGCAGTGCTAACACACCCGGAGGCGGAGCACAACCTAATCGTCATCCCCAAAGGACTCCAGCCCACCTTGGGATGCGGCGATCGACATCTCACTGCTATCCGGAGCGTGAACTGAACGAACGGGGCGTCAGAGACGGGCCGTAGATTCAATCCAACACTCACGGAAGCGATGTATAAGAGGGGGGTGTGGCCCGAGGAATGAACGTCGGGGTTCTTAATACCACAGCACCGCCCTCAGGTCACCCTGGCCACCAGCCAAAGTATCATCTCACTCGGGGACGGTAGATTGGGGTGTGGCAGAGGGGACTCTCTCTCCTCACGGAGATCATTGAGTCTCGACCGCGACATCGCGATGGTCACGCCCCCGCAATGGAAACGTGACACATCCGCAAACACTGCCCGTACGTGCTGAAGCCCAAACACGCTCGAGCAGTGAATGCGTCCACAGAGAGCAGCGGAAAATCGATCGCACCCGGAAGTGCACGGGCGAGCCGTCTTGAAAAAGACGTGCCACGCGCAAGCTCTTTTTGTGAGAGGAAAGCCTCGCAGTCGATGCCGAAGCGCCCAGGGAAACACACACCAGCTGTCAGGCGGACCACTGCACAGATCAGCAGGCAGGAAGTATGCGATCACTGGAACGCGCCGTCACACCAACACCGACTGGAAAGCTGCTCGTCTCGAAGAAGCTGACAGAGTCTCAGAAGGCTGTAGGAGTGAAGAGGTAGGTACTCTTGGCTCCGAAAGCAGAACATAATGCGATATTGCCTCGTACTTCCTTATATACTCACACAGTGAGGCGGAGTTACGTATGCAAATTCCGCATGCCCATGGCATTGGCACGCCATTGGGCGTTTTCTCAAAGCTCGAAGTTGATAGGCTTCTAAGCGAAACCCCCATTCGTTAGTCACTAACGTTACGTCGTAGTGACTGAACGAAAGGGAACTCTGATGTCAAAATAGATGTGTAAATGCAGACTAATGTATGGGCTTCTATGTTGTTCATCAGCTTTGTCTTTGACTAATATTTTTGTCATAATGTATGATTAAGAGCTCATATTAAAAAAATATTTTACAATCAAGTCATGGCAATAAACTTTGGAAGAATACAAAATAAAAAAGGTAATTGTAACTTTTTCATCTCACAATTCTAAAAAAGACAATTCTGACTTTATAACTGGCAATTGAGAGAACGTGTCAGAATCGCAATATAAAAAGTCGCAATTTCCTTTCCTTTTCTTTTCTTCTGTGGCAGAGACAAGCCTCCTTAAGCCCTATTCATACGGTAATTGATTCTTGTGGGGTCATTTTAAATATGTGTTTAATGGCATCTTTTTATGATAAAGTTTCTTTGTTGTGCTCCAATAATAAACATTGCTTCCAGTTCACTTCTTGTGCTGTCTCAATCTTTCAAGTCCTCAGCATACAGATATGAGTCCATACCTTACAGAGTCCATACCTATCAGATATGAGTCCATACCTTACAGATATGAGTCCACACCTTACAGATATGAGTCCATACCTTACAGATATAAGTCCGTACCTTACAGATATGAGTCCATACCTTACAGAGTCCATACCTTACAGATATGAGTCCATACCTTACAGAGTCCATACCTTACAGATATAAGTCTTTACCTTACAGATATGAGTCCATACCTTAAAGATATGAGTCCGTAACTTACAGATATGAGTCCATACCTTACATATATGAGTCCACACCTTACAGATATGAGTCCATATCTTACAGATATGAGTCCATACCTTAAATATATGAGTCCGTAACTTACAGATATGAGTCCATACCTTACAGATATGAGTCTGTACCTTACAGATATGAGTCCATACCTTACAGAGTCCATACCTTACAGATATGAGTCCATACCTTACAGAGTCCATACCTTACAGATATAAGTCTTTACCTTACAGATATGAGTCCATACCTTAAAGATATGAGTCCATACCTTACAGATATGAGTCCATACCTTACATATATGAGTCCACACCTTACAGATATGAGTCCATATCTTACAGATATGAGTCCATACCTTAAATATATGAGTCCGTAACTTACAGATATGAGTCCATACCTTACAGATATGAGTCTGTACCTTACAGATATGAGTCCATACCTTACAGATATGAGTCCATATCTTACAGATATGAGTCCATACCTTACAGATATGAGTCCATACCTTACAGATATATGTCTTTACCTTACAGATATGAGTGCATATCTTACAGATATGAGTCCATACCTTACAGATATAAGTCTTTACCTTACAGATATGAGTCCATACCTTACAGATATAAGTCCGTACCTTACAGATACGAATCCATACCTTACAGATATGAGTCCATACCTTACAGAGTCCATACCTTACAGATATAAGTCTTTACCTTACAGATATGAGTCCATACCTTACAGATATGAGTCCATACCTTACAGATATGAGTCCATACCTTAAAGATATGAGTCCGTAACTTACAGATATGAGTCCACACCTTACAGATATGAGTCCATCTCTTACAGATATGAGTCCATACCTTACAGATATGAGTCCATACCTTAAAGATATGAGTCCGTAACTTACAGATATGAGTCCATACCTTACAGAGTCCATACCTTACAGATATGAGTCCATACCTTACAGAGTCCATACCTTACAGATATAAGTCTTTACCT
The DNA here is from genome assembly GCA_033150135.1 of Gobio occitaniae. Taxonomy (NCBI): domain Eukaryota; kingdom Metazoa; phylum Chordata; class Actinopteri; order Cypriniformes; family Gobionidae; genus Gobio; species Gobio occitaniae. Next base: position 29,303 of record JARQWZ010005852.1, on the reverse strand, counting down.
TACAGATATGAGTCCATACCTTAAAGATATGAGTCCATACCTTACAGATATGAGTCCATACCTTACATATATGAGTCCACACCTTACAGATATGAGTCCATATCTTACAGATATGAGTCCATACCTTACAGATGTGAGTCCATATCTTACAGATATGAGTCCATATCTTACAGATATGAGTCCATACCTTACAGATATGAGTCCATACCTTACAGATATGAGTCCATACCTTACAGATATGAGTCCATACCTTACAGATATGAGTCTGTACCTTACAGATATGAATCTGTACCTTACAGAGTCCATACCTTACAGATATGAGTCCGTACCTTACAGATATGAGTCCGTACCTTACAGATATGAGTCCGTACCTTACAGATATGAGTCCATACCTTACAGATATGAGTCCATACCTTACAGAGTCCATACCTTACAGACATGAGTCCATACCTTACAGATATGAGTCCATACCTTACAGATATGAGTCCGTACCTTACAGATATGAGTCCATACCTTACAGATATGAGTCCGTACCTTACAGATACGAATCCATACCTTACAGATATGAGTCCATACCTTACAGAGTCCATACCTTACAGATATAAGTCTTTACCTTACAGATATGAGTCCATACCTTAAAGATATGAGTCCATACATTTACATTTACATTTACATTTATGCATTTAGCAGACGCTTTTATCCAAAGCGACTTACAACTTGGGGGTACAATAAGCGATTGGTCGTGAAGAGTCGAGTGAGCGCAACAAGTGCCTGAAATACTTGGTCCGTGTACATTTCTCAGTGTAGCACAGGCTAGAGTAGGGAGGGAAAGAGGAGGAAAAGAGGAAAGGAAAGTTTTTTTTTTTTTTTTTTTTTTTTTTTTAGGAGGTTAAGTGCTCACGGAAGAGATGAGTTTTTAGTTGACTTTTGAATGTTGTCAATGAATCCGCATTTCGGATGGCGGTGGGCAGATCATTCCACCAGCTGGGAACGTTGAATGAGAATGTTCTGGAGAGGGATTTTTTGCCTCTCTGTGATGGTACCACAAGCCTTCGCTCCTTAGCTGAACGAAGGCTTCTGGTGGGGGTGTGGCGACGTAGAATCGAGTCAAAGTATGCAGGAGCTGAGTGCGTGGTGGCTCTGTAGGCAAGCGTCAGCGACTTAAACTTGATGCGAGCAGCGAGTGGTAGCCAGTGCAGAGAGATGAAGAGTGGTGTGACGTGGGTCCTTTTGGGCTTGTTGAAGACCAGACGTGCCGCTGCATTCTGGATCATTCGAAGTGTTTGGATCGCACAAGAGGGGAGTCCAGCCAGAAGTGCATTGCAGTAGTCAAGTCTAGAAATAACCAGGGCCTGGACAAGAAGCTGTGTTGCGTGTTCTGTTAGGAACGGTCTGATCTTCCTGATGTTGTAAAGCGCAAACCTGCAAGAGCGAGCTGTCTTAGCAATGTGATCTCTGAAGGACAACTGGACATCAAATGTTACTCCAAGATTTCTGACTGATTTTGAAGGGGAGATCAGGGATGCACCTAGCTAGATGGTGAAGTCATGTTGCATAGTGGGACTGGCGGGAAAGATGAGGAACTCAGTCTTTGCCAGGTTGAGCTGTAGGTGATTTTTACTCATCCATGCAGAGATGTCAGCCAGACAGCCGGAGATTCGTGCAGCTACTGTGGGGTCGTCTGGTTGGAATGAAAGGTAGAGCTGAGTGTCGTCAGCATAGCAGTGATATGAGAAGCCATGTGCCTGTATGATGGGACCTAATGAAGTAGTGTAAATGGAGAAAAGGAGAGGTCCAAGCACTGAGCCCTGAGGAACCCCCGTGGTCAGTTGATGCGCTTGGGATTCCTCTCCTCTCCAGGCAACCTTGAAGGACCTACCTGTGAGATAAGATTCAAACCAATGGAGCGGAGTCCCTGTGATGCCCAGTGATGAGAGGGTGGACAGAAGGATTTGATGATTTACCGTGTCAAAGGCAGCAGATAGATCAAGGAGGACAAGGACTGATGATTTGGACTCAGCTTTAGCCATCCGCAGGGCTTCGGTGACCGACAGTAATGCAGTCTCTGTGGAGTGGCCTCTTTTGAAACCGGATTGGTTCGAGTCCAGCTGGTTATTCTGTGAGAGGAAGGATGAAACCTGGTTGAAAACAACTCGTACCCATACCTTACAGATATGAGTCCATACCTTAGATATGAGTCTGTACCTTACAGATATGAGTCCATACCTTACAGATATGAGTCCATACCTTAAAGATATGAGTCCGTAACTTACAGATATGAGTCCATACCTTACAGATATGAGTCCGTATCTTACAGATATGAGTCCATACCTACAGATATGAGTCTGCACCTTACAGATATGAGTCAGTACCTTACAGATATGAGTCCATACCTACAGATATGAGTCTGCACCTTACAGATATGAGTCAGTATCTTACAGATATGAGTCCATACCTACAGATATGAGTCTGCACCTTACAGATATGAGTCTGCACCTTACAGATATGAGTCCGTATCTTACAGATATGAGTCCGTACCTTACAGATATGAGTCCGTATCTTACAGATATGAGTCCGTATTTTACAGATATGAGTCCGTACCTTACAGATATGAGTCCATACCTTACAGATATGAGTCCGTATCTTACAGATATGAGTCCGTATCTTACAGATATGAGTCCGTATCTTACAGATATGAGTCCACACCTTACAGATATGAGTCCATCTCTTACAGATATGAGTCCGTATCTTACAGATATGAGTCCGTATCTTACAGATATGAGTCCGTACCTTACAGATATGAGTCCATACCTTACAGATATGAGTCCGTATCTTACAGATATGAGTCCATACCTTACAGATATGAGTCCGTACCTTACAGATATGAGTCCGTATCTTACAGATATGAGTCCGTATCTTACAGATATGAGTCCGTATCTTAAAGATATGAGTCCGTACCTTACAGATATGAGTCCGTACCTTACAGATATGAGTCCGTACCTTACAGATATGAGTCCGTATCTTACAGATATGAGTCCGTATCTTACAGATATGAGTCCGTATCTTACAGATATGAGTCCGTATCTTACAGATATGAGTCCGTATCTTACAGATATGAGTCTGTATCTTACAGATATGAGTCCATACCTTACAGATATGAGTCTGTATCTTACAGATATGAGTCCGTACCTTACAGATATGAGTCCGTACCTTACAGATATGAGTCCGTACCTTACAGATATGAGTCCATACCTTACAGATATGAGTCCACACCTTACAGATATGAGTCCACACCTTACAGATATGAGTCCACACCTTACAGATATGAGTCCACACCTTACAGATATGAGTCCATACCTTACAGATATGAGTCCACACCTTACAGATATGAGTCCGTACCTTACAGATATGAGTCCACACCTTACAGATATGAGTCCACACCTTACAGATATGAGTCCGTACCTTACAGATATGAGTCCACACCTTACAGATATGAGTCCACACCTTACAGATATGAGTCCACACCTTACAGATATGAGTCCGTATCTTACAGATATGAGTCCACACCTTACAGATATGAGTCCACACCTTACAGATATGAGTCCATACCTTACAGATATGAGTCCATACCTTACAGATATGAGTCCACACCTTACAGATATGAGTCCACACCTTACAGATATGAGTCCATACCTTACAGATATGAGTCCACACCTTACAGATATGAGTCCACACCTTACAGATATGAGTCCATACCTTACAGATATGAGTCCATACCTTACAGATATGAGTCCACACCTTACAGATATGAGTCCACACCTTACAGATATGAGTCCACACCTTACAGATATGAGTCCGTACCTTACAGATATGAGTCCACACCTTACAGATATGAGTCCACACCTTACAGATATGAGTCCATACCTTACAGATATGAGTCCATACCTTACAGATATGAGTCCACACCTTACAGATATGAGTCCACACCTTACAGATATGAGTCCATACCTTACAGATATGAGTCCATACCTTACAGATATGAGTCCACACCTTACAGATATGAGTCCATACCTTACAGATATGAGTCCACACCTTACAGATATGAGTCCACACCTTACAGATATGAGTCCATACCTTACAGATATGAGTCCATACCTTACAGATATGAGTCCACACCTTACAGATATGAGTCCACACCTTACAGATATGAGTCCATACCTTACAGATATGAGTCCACACCTTACAGATATGAGTCCACACCTTACAGATATGAGTCCACACCTTACAGATATGAGTCCATACCTTACAGATATGAGTCCATACCTTACAGATATGAGTCCACACCTTACAGATATGAGTCCACACCTTACAGATATGAGTCCACACCTTACAGATATGAGTACAGACATGTCTTGACCAGTCAAAAAGAACATTATTTCGATATTATTTCTCACCATTCCAACATTTTTTCTCACCATTCCGACATTATTTCTCACCATTCCGACATCATTCCGATATTATTTATCACCATTCCAACATTTTTTCCCACCATTTCGACATTATTTCTCACCATTCCGACATGATATCTCGCCATTCCAACATTATTTCTCGCCATTCCGACATTTTTTCTCACCATTCCGACATCATTTCTCAGCATTCCGACATCATTCCGATGTTATATCTCACCATTCCGACATTATTTCTCACCATTCCGACATTATTTCTCACATTTCGACATTATTTCTCACATTTCGATATTATATCTCGCCATTCCGACATTATTTCTCACCATTTCGACATTATTTCTCACATTTCGATATTATATCTCGCCATTCCGACATTATTTCTCACCATTCCGACATCATTTCTCACCATTCTGACATCATTCTGATATTATTTCTCACCATTCCGACATCATTCCGATATTATTTATCACCATTCCAACATTTTTTCCCACCATTTCGACATTATTTCTCACCATTCCGACATGATATCTCGCCATTCCAACATTATTTCTCGCTATTCCGACATTTTTTCTCACCATTCCGACATTATTTCTCAACATTCCGACATCATTTCTCACCATTCCGACATCATTCCGATGTTATATCTCACCATTCCGACATTATTTCTCACCATTCCGACATTATTTCTCACATTTCGACATTATTTCTCACATTTCGACATTATTTCTTACCATTCCGACATTATATCTCACCATTCCGACATTATTTCTCACCATTCCGACATTATTTCTCACATTCCGACATTATTTCTCACCATTCCAACATTATATCTCACCATTCCGACATTATTTCTCACCATTCCGACATTATATCTCACCATTCCGACATTATTTCTCACCATTCTGACATTATTTCTCACCATTCCGACATAATTTCTCACCATTCCGACATCATTCCGATATTATTTCTCACCATTCCAACATTTTTTCTCACCATTCCGACATTATTTCTCACCATTCCGACATTATATCTCGCCATTCCGACATTATTTCTCACCATTCCGACATAATTTCTCACCATTCCGACATCATTCTGATATTATTTCTCACAATTCCGACATTATTTCTCGCCATTCCGACATTATTTCGATATTATTTCTCACCATTCCAACATTTTTTCTCACCATTCTGACATTATTTCTCACCATTCCGACATCATTCCGATATTATTTATCACCATTCCAAAACATTTTCTCACCATTTCAACATTATTTCTCACCATTCCGACATTATATCTCGCCATTCCAACATTATTTCTCGCCATTCCGACATTTTTTCTCACCATTCCGACATTATTTCTCACCATTCCGACATCATTCCGATGTTATATCTCACCATTCCGACATTATTTCTCACCATTCCGACATTATTTCTCACCATTCCGACATTATTTCTCACATTTCGACATTATTTCTCAACATTCCGACATTAATTCTCACCATTCCGACATTATTTCTCACATTCCGACATTATATCTCACCATTCCGACATTATTTCTCACCATTCCGATATTATTTTTCACCATTCCGACATTATTTCTCACCATTCCGACATTATTTCTCACCATTCCGACATCATTCTGATATTATTTCTAACCATTCCAACATTTTTTCTCACCATTCCGACATTATTTCTCACCAGTCCGACATTATTTCTCACCATTCCGAAATCATTCCGATATTATTTCTCACCATTCCAACATTTTTTCTCACCATTCCGACATTATTTCTCACCATTCCGACATTATATCTCGCCATTCCGACATTATTTCTCACCATTCCGACATCATTTCTCACCATTCCGACATCATTCTGATATTATTTCTCACCATTCCCACATTATTTCTCGCCATTCCGACATTATTTCGATATTATTTCTCACCATTCCAAAAAATTTTCTCACCATTCCGACATTATTTCTCACCATTCCGACATCATTCCGATATTATTTATCACCATTCCAAAAAATGTTCTCACCATTTCGACATTATTTCTCACCATTCCGACATCATTCCAATATTATTTTTCACCATTCGGACATTATTTCTCACCATTCCGACATTATTTCTCACCATTCCGACATTATTTCTCACCATTCCGACATTATATCTCAACATTCCGACATTATTTCTCACCATTCCGACATTATATCTCACCATTCCGACATTATTTCTTACATTCCGACATTATATCTCACCATTCCGACATTATTTCTCACCACTCCAACATTATTTCTCACCATTCCGACATAATATCTCACCATTCCGACATAATATCTCACCATTCCGACATTATTTCTTACATTCCGACATTATTTCTCACCATTTCGACATTATATCTCACCATTCCGACATTATTTCTCACCATTCCGACATTATTTCTCACCATTCCGACATCATTCCGATATTATTTCTCACCATTCCAACATTTTTTCTCACCATTCCGACATTATTTCTTACCATTCCGACATTATTTCTCACCATTCCGACATCATTCCGATATTATTTCTCACCATTCCAACATTTTTTCTCACCATTCTGACATTATTTCTCACCATTCCGACATTATATCTCACCATTCCGACATTATTTCTTACATTCCGACATTATATCTCACCATTCCGACATTATTTCTCACCACTCCAACATTATTTCTCACCATTCCGACATAATATCTCACCATTCCGACATAATATCTCACCATTCCGACATTATTTCTTACATTCCGACATTATTTCTCACCATTTCGACATTATATTTCACCATTCCGACATTATTTCTCACCATTCCGACATTATTTCTCACCATTCCGACATTATTTCTCACCATTCCGACATCATTCCGATATTATTTCTCACCATTCCAACATTTTTTCTCACCATTCCGACATTATTTCTTACCATTCCGACATTATTTCTCACCATTCCGACATCATTCCGATATTATTTCTCACCATTCCAACATTTTTTATCACCATTCTGACATTATTTCTCACCATTCCGACATTATATCTCGCCATTCCGACATTATTTCTCACCATTCCGACATCATTTCTCACCATTCCGACATCATTCTGATATTATTTCTCACCATTCCGACATTATTTCTCACCATTCCGACATTATATCTCAGCATTCCGACATTATTTCTTACATTCCGACATTATATCTCACCATTCCGACATTATTTCTCACCATTCCAACATTATTTCTTACCATTCCGACATTATTTTTCACCATTCCGACATTATTTCTCGCCATTCTGACATTATTTCTCATATTCCGACTTTATTTCTCGCCATTCCGACATTATATATCTCCATATTGACATTATATCTCGCCATTCTGACATTATTTCTCACGTTGCGACTTTATTTCTACCTTACAATTTTGACCTTTTTTCATAATATTGACTTTATATGCCAACATGTTGACTTTTTATGCCATCATTTTGAAATTTTAAGTCATAATTTTACGTTTTCATGTAATAATTTCCACTTTTATGACATAATTTCCACTTTTTAATGTCATTATTTCACATTTTTCACATCTTTCATTGATTCAAATGTTTCAAACTTTTGACTACAAACTTTGTACTGTATAATATTTATAAATGTATACATAGACTGTATGTAAATCAATAACATGACCAAATTTATTAAAGTGTAAGGCTAATTGTTAACTTCTGTTGTCATTAATGCGTAAGTTGATCTTTTTGATTTCAGAAACACCTTTCTGCTGTCTTTTGCGTCTTCACTGTGATTGTTTTGGGGTCGTATAACACACACACACACACACACACACACACACACACACCCACCCACCCTCTGTAGATAAGCGAGCAGAAGGGGGTGTGTGTCTTTAAGGCGCCTGTGTGTCTTTGTGTGTGTGTGTGTGTGTGTGTGAGAGACTCACAGCGGCAGCAGTCTAGTCCAGTCCGGTTCAGTTCGGGTCTGTTCTGATCATGTCTTAGATCCTCCGCAGCGGATCCGTGTGTGTTCAGACCTCCTGGAAGACACGAGCAGCTCCATTGTCTCGCGGTGAGTTCGTGATTGTGTGTGTTTGTGGCTGTTTGTGTTTGAGAGAAACTTCTTCAGACTCTGAACGAGCTTTTAGAGGGTTTCGCTCGAGCACGAAGTGAATCAGAGAGAGATTCACACGCGTTTATTCTGTGTTTGTGTCGCGAGGCATGAGGAAACTCCCGCGGTTACTGTAACACGTGCTCGATACATTCGCTCTGTTACTTTCACACGAGCCTTTGATGTTGCCGTCGCGTCACTGGCCGCCGGAAGCCGCTTTTGTCTTTGATGTTTGGGCTGTTTGTTTATTGTGTGTGTGTGTGTGTGTGTGTCTCAGTCTCTCATTCATTCGTGTGCTCATTCAGGTCGGCTGGGTTCGCTTCGGGTCGTAATGCAGCCTTCATCTTCATCATCATCAGTGTTTCTTCTTCTTCTTTCAAGTCTTTCTCTCGCTTTGGCCTGTAATAAAGCTCTGTGTGCCAGTGACGTCAGCAAGTGTCTCATTCAGGTAAGAGTCTCACGTTCTGTGTTGTGTTGGTTCTGATGGATCATAAACAAACGCTCCTGAAGCCGAAGTACAGCGAGTCAGTGAATCAGCGAGTCAGTGAATCAGCGAGTCAGTGACTCGTGTGTGTGATCATGTGCATGGAAGTTTTCAGATGCATTTTCAGCTTCATAATTCATAATGTGCAACAGTAGCTACTAATGTGTGGGATATATATATTTACATGTGCAATATGTCCGTTCGGTCATATTTATTAAACTGTCTTTACATTGCCCTTTGCACATATTTGGAGATTATATCTATAGAAATATGGCTTATATACTCGATTTTTCCTCCTTCTCACCAAAGACACATTTCTTGGCAAAGCTCAGGATAATTTCTAGGCTGATGTTTGTGATTTTAATGTTTTGTAAATCTAGTTTAAACAGCGGAACACTGAACCTTCTTCAGGGGTCATTCATGCATTATTATGATTAATTATGATTAGTTTTTATGTTTAGTGTTGTGTATAAATGCATTCCGTTCACATGTTTGTCATGTGATGTGTGTGTGTGTGTAACCGTGTTGTTGTTGTTGTTGTTGTCAGGAGTTGTGTCAGTGCCGGCCGTCCGATGGGAACTGCTCGTGTTGTAAGGAGTGTATGATGTGTTTGGGAACTCTGTGGGAGGAGTGCTGCGACTGTGTGGGTAAGACCATCATCATCATCATCATCATCATCATCATCATCAGAATAGAATATCTGCAGCTCAACCTTCATCTGCTGCATCACCATTCATACACTATCACCATTACGAAAATTGTTCTCGCCATTCCGACTTTATTTTTCGTGATTCTGACATTTCTCGCCATTTCTCATGAGTCCGGCATTATTTCTCGCCATTCTGATGTTGCTTCTCGCCATTCCGACATTATTTTCGTGATTCTGACGTTTCTCACCATTCCGACATTTATCGTGGATCCAACATTATTTCTAGCATTTAACCTTTTCCCACCATTCCTCATGTTTCCGACATTATTTCTTGCATTCCGACTTTCTCGCCATTCCGGCATTTTTCGTGGATCCGACATTATTTCTCGCGTTCAACCTTTTCTCGCCATTCCTCATGATTCCGACATTATTTCTCGTGATTCCGACTTTCTCACCATTCCGACATTTCTCGTGGATCCGACATTATTTCTCAACATTACGACTTTTTCTTGCCATTCCACCATTCCTCATGATTCCAACATTATTTCTCGTGATTCCGACTTTCTCACCATTCCGACATTTCTTGTGGATCCGACATTATTTCTCGCCATTCCGACTTTTTCTTGCCATTCCACCATTCCTCATGATTCTGACATTATTTTTCACATTCCTACTTTTTCTCGCCATTCCTTGTGATTCTGACTTTCTCACCATTCCTCATGATTCCGACATTATTTCTCGCATTCCGACTTTCTCGTCATTCCGGCATTTCTTGTGGATCCGACATTATTTCTCGCATTCAACCTTTTCTCGCCATTCCTCATGATTCCGACATTGTTTCTCGCATTCAACCTTTTCTCGCCATTCCTCATGATTCCGACATTATTTCTCGTGATTCCGACTTTCTCACCATTCCGACATTTCTCGTGGATCCGACATTATTTCTTTGACATTCCGACTTTTTCTTGCCATTCCACCATTCCTCATGATTCCGACATTATTTCTCGTGATTCCGACTTTCTCACCATTCCGACATTTCTCGTGGATCCGACATTATTTCTTTGACATTCCGACTTTTTCTTGCCATTCCACCATTCCTCATGATTCCGACATTATTTCTCGTGATTCCGACTTTCTCACCATTCCAACATTTCTCGTGGATCCGACATTATTTCTTTGACATTCCGACTTTTTCTTGCCATTCCACCATTCCTCATGATTCCAACATTATTTCTCGTGATTCCGACATTTCTCGTGGATCCGACATTATTTCTCGCCATTCCGACTTTTTCTTGCCATTCCACCATTCCTCTAGCCTGGATGCCAGCTGAACTTAGCCCCGCCCACAACATTTTTACTCAGGCAGTTCGGTCTGGAATTGATCCGTAGAGAAGTAATTATGCCGGAACAGAAACTGTTCGGACCAATGAAATCATCAGGGCGGGCTTTAGACGATGATGGACAGATGATCAACAGTAACGTAATCATCCACGTCATCAAAGGTGCTTGGGTTGAGTTTGTTCTAATCCTAAAAGGAGAACTTGTTCATATATGCGTTCACCTTTACTATTTCTCTCAGAAATGATGAAGGTGTTGGTAAGTACTCCGTGTATCCTTAAATTATTTTTTTACAACACCGGCAAAGATCGTTTACACTAATCTTGTTCTTCTAACGTTAGGCTACTTATTCCAGCGTGTGTGCAGACAGGGTTGCCAAGTTTTTACAACAAAACCCGCCCAATTGCTAACGTTCCTCAAAACTAGCCAAAAACAAGCCCAATAGCTTTCCAGGGGGGGTTCTCCTGGAAAAAAAGGCATTTGGGGGGAAAAATATGTGTTATTTTGGCAGGGTTTCCTGCTAAAATTCGCATTCCTGGGTCTGTATATCACATAATTGGGGTCGCTTCAACCTGCGGTTTTGGCAACACAGTGCAGTTGAGTTCTGCTGACATTTGACAACTAATGTTATGCGTCGCTCCGTTGCTCTGATTGGTTGTAGGTCTATCCAATTGAGGTCTTTCCTGGTTCGGTTGAAACACGCCCCATAATCACAGCCCAACAGAGCAGATCAGACTCATATTCTGACTAGAATTGAATATGACAACATCAGGCTACCATTCCTCATGATTCTGCCATTATTTCTCGCATTCCGACTTTTTCTCGCCATTCCTCGTGATTCTGACTTTCTCACCATTCCGACATTTCTCGTGGATCTGAGATTATTTCTCGCCATTCCTCATGATTCAGACATTATTTTCCGTGATTCCAACATTCTCACCATTCCGGCATTTCTTGTGGATCCAACATTATTTCTCGCATTCAACCTTTTCTCCCCATTCCTCATGATTCCATCATTTCTCGTGATTCCGACTTTCTCACCATTCCGACATTTCTAGTGGATCCGACATAATTTCTTGCCATTCCGTCACTCCTCATGATTGCGACATTATTTCTGACATTCCGACCTTTTCTTGCCCTTCCGCCATTCCTCATGATTCCAACATTATTTCTCACCATTCCGACATTCCTCATGATTACGACATTTTCTTGCCATTCCTCATGATTGCGACATTATTTCTCGTATTCCGACTTTTTTTTGCCCTTCTGCATGATTCTGGCAATATTTTTCGCCATTCCCACATTATTTTTCGTGAATCCGATGTTTCTCACCATTCCAACTTTTTTTTTTCTCGCTATTCTATTTTTTTCTTGTGATTCCAACGCTATTCCAACATTGCTTTTTACAATTCCAACGTTATTTCTCGCCATTTTCTTGCTTGTAATTCCGACTTTTTGTCTCGCTATTGTGATTTGCAAATTCTGAATTCATAATTCTGACTTTAACTGTAGCAATTCTGAATTCATAAATAGCAATTTTGACTTTTTCCCTCTCTTTTGTGAGACAAATAATTGTAGGGAAAAAAAGTTGCAATGACTTCTTGAATTGTTTTTTTTTATTCTTTGGCGGAAACAAACCTCCATAACTTCTAGTTTCTAAATCAAGTGGATATTTAGTTAGTGTTCTGAGAGCTGAAGGTGTGTGTGATGTGTTACTGGAGTGTGTGTTGTTGTGCTCCCTCAGGCATGTGTAACCCCAAGAACTACAGCGACACGCCGGCGACGGCCAAGAGCACGGTGGAGGAGCTGTACCGGCCCATCCCGTCGCTCTTCCGCGCGCTGACCGAAGGCGAAGCGCCCATCAACATGATGGTGGTGTCCTTCCCTGTGGCCGAAGAGCTGTCCTACCACGAGAACCTGCTGTCCTTCCTGGAGACGCTGGAGGACACACAGCACAACGTCTCTCTGCCGGGAAACAGCATCCACGCCAGCTACGACACGCAAGGTGAGCGCGCGCTTCGCTGAGCAGGAACGCCGTTAGTGTCCGCTTCATTGGCTGCCATGTGACCTGTGACCCCGAGCTGTGGCGGTAATGAGACGTCCAGCGGCGAGCAGGTGTCCGGAAACACCAGATCACTTCACAATTAAACCAGCATTCATTCACTCTGGAGTTTACAGATCTCACACATCATACATTATACACTTTTAATTCGCTTTCATAGCTTTAGAAGTCGAAATTATCCATTTAGATTTGTCATAATTATGACTTTGCATTTCAATTTCAATTTAGTTATCGTTTTGACTTTTTAGATTATGATTTTATATGATTATACTTACGACTTGGTATGTCGATCTTTACTTTGCGTGCCATAATTAAGATTTTTTTATGTTTTAATTTTAACTTTATAATTTTTAAAAAATTGTGTGATTTAATTATGACTTTGCGTGCCATAATTTAGATTTTTTTATGATTTAGTTTTTCATAATTTCAACTTTTGATATAATTATGACTTTTTTTAGGTCATAATTGTACACCACTTTGTTTCTATTTCTAATTTGCATGTCATCATTTAGATTTTTATACTATAATTATGACATGTCAATTTTGACTTTGCATGTCATAATTTTACCTTTTGTATGTTATCATTTTAACGGGTTTTAGATCATAAGTATGACATGTTATAATTATGACTTGGTATGTTAATTTTTACGTTGCATGTCATAATTTAGATTTTTTTTAATGTTATAATTTTAACTTTGTTATAATTTCAAAAAGAAATTGTGATAATTATGACTTTGCATGCCATAATTTAGAATTTTTATATGACTTAGTATGTCATAATTATAATTATGGATATAATTGACTTTTTTAGGTCATAATTGTACACAACTTTGTGTCAATTTTGACTTTGCATTTCATAATTTTAACTTTTGTATGTAACATATTAACGGGTTTTAGATCAAAAGTATGACAGTCATAATTTTAAATGTATGTTATAATTATGACTTGCTATGTTAATTTGACTTTGCATGTCATAATTAAAACATTTTTTTTGTCATAATTATGACTGCATTTATCATTTTAATATATTTTTTGTCATATTTCACCTTTTTTGTTACAATTTTGACTTTTTAGGTTAATTTCGACTTGTCATAATTAAAAAATTGTCATAATTTTTACTTTGCATGTCAATTTAAATTTTTTTGTCATAATTATGGCTGCAGTCATAATTTTAGATTATTTTTTTTATTTTTATGTCATAATTCTGACTTTGCATGTCTGAGTTCAGATTTAGCGGAGTGTTGTGTTTCTGTGGCAGATGTGTGTGTGATGTTGTCGTGGCAGCAGTGACTCACTGACCCTTTCTCTCTGTGTGTGTGTGTGTGTGTGTGTGTGTGTGTGTGTGTCTCCAGATAAGATGTGTACGGTGGTCTACTTTGATGACTGTGTGTCCATCCGTCAGTGTAAGCAGTATTGTGAGTCCATGGGCGGCTCTAAGTACCGCTGGTTCCACAACGCCTGCTGTCAGTGCATCGGCCCCGAGTGCCTCGACTACGGCAGCAGAGCCGTCAAGTGCATGAACTGCCTCTACTGACCCGTCCTTTACTGACCCGTCCTCTACTGACCCGTCCTTTACTGACCCGTCCTTTACTGACCCGTCCTTTACTGACCCGTCCTCTACTGACCCGTCCTTTACTGACCCGTCCTTTACTGACCCGTCCCATCAGTTACTGACCCGTCCTCTACTGACCCATCCCATCAGTTACTGACCCGTCCCATCAGTTACTGACCCGTCCTCTACTGACCCATCCCATCAGTTACTGACCCGTCCCATTAGTTACTGACCCGTCCTCTACTGACCCGTCCCATCAGTTACTGACCCGTCCTCTACTGACCCGTCCCATCAGTTACTGACCCGTCCTCTACTGACCCGTCCTCTACTGACCCGTCCCATTAGTTACTGACCCGTCCTCTACTGACCCGTCCCATCAGTTACTGACCCATCCCATCAGTTACTGACCCGTCCTCTACTGACCCGTCTGATTCTGACCTGTCCTCTACTGACCCGTCCTTTACTGACCGGTCCTCTACTGACCCGTCTGATTCTGACCCGTCCTCTACTGACCCGTCTGATTCTGACCCGTCCTCTACTGACCCGTCTGATTCTGACCCGTCCTCTACTGACCCGTCTGATTCTGACCCGTCCTCTACTGACCCGTCCTCTACTGACCCGTCTGATTCTGACCCGTCCTCCACTGATGTCTGACTCTGTCCTGCGCTTTAGGCTTCACGCTGTAGATTTAGTGTATATATGATGTTATTGTGTAGGCGAGCGGAGGAAGCTGCTGAGAGTAGATGCTCCTGTGCTTGAGTAGATGCTGATGGTCAGATGATTTTATGCTGACCGCACTGCAGGTCTTTCTGAAGACCGGCTGAAGCTGTTCGGACGCTTGTGTCCTTCAGCCAATCACTGGATTTACAATAAAACATCTTCATCATCTCTGGTTTACTGTAGTCCTGTCTCACTTCATTTGAGTTTTCCTTCTTTTATTTCTTCTGTATTTGTCCTTTTTATTAATTTATGCATTTTTATTTATTCAATTTTTCTTTCTTTTAAATTTTCTCTGTTTTATATATCTCTAAATTTCCTTTTTTTTTTTTATTTTTCTTTCCTTTTCCTTTATTTTATTTGTTGTTTATGCGTTTCTATTTTTTTTCCTTTTTATGTATTTATTCTTTCGTCATTTTTTCTTCCTTTTCTTTATTTTGAAATGTATTCACTACTTTTTTTTTTATATTGAATTTTTATAATTTTATTAAATTATTTTTTTTCCCTTTTCTATTTCTCAGTTTCTTTTTTGGTTATGTATTTTCAAAAAAAAGTTTTCCTGTTTTCTTCCCTTATCCATTTCTTTTTATGTCTTTTATAAATTTATAAACATTTTACTCATGCATTTGTATTTTTCCTTTTTAGTTTATATTGTATATTTTTTACATTTTTCTTTATTTTAAAATACTTTTATCGTTCAATTTTCTTTTTTTAATAATTGTTCTTCTTTCCTCTCTTTTATTATTATTTGTATTTGTTGTTTTATAGCTTGAATACAATTATTTTTTGTATTATTCCTTTATCACTGTGTGTTGAGCTGCTGTCCGGGGCTCTGATGTTTCCTCTGTTAATGAAGCGGCCCACTTTCAGTCCCACACAAAGAGCTCATTCAGTCCCATGAGCCTCCAGTCATCCGTCCCATGAGCCTCCAGTCATCCGCTCAAACTCCCTCATCGTGTGCAGTTTGAGCTGTGCTGGTCAGTTTGAGCCGTGCTGGTCAGTTTGAGACGTGCTGGTTAGTTTGAGCCGTGCTGGTCAGTTTGAGTTGTGCTGGTCAGTTTGAGCCGTGCTGGTCAGTTTGAGACGTGTGCTGGTCAGTTTGAGCCGTGCTGGTCAGTTTGAGACGTGTGCTGGTCAGTTTGAGCTGTGCTGGTCAGTTTGAGTTGTGCTGGTCAGTTTGAGACGTGCTGGTCAGTTTTTGTGCTGGTCAGTTTGAGCCGTGCTGGTCAGTTTGAGCCGTGCTGGTCAGTTTGAGACGTGTGCTGGTCAGTTTGAGTCGTGCTGGTCAGTTTGAGTCGTGCTGGTCAGTTTGAGTCGTGCTGGTCAGTTTGAGACGTGCTGGTCAGTTTGAGACGTGCTGGTCAGTTTGAGCCGTGCTGGTCAGTTTGAGACGTGCTGGTCAGTTTGAGACGTGTGCTGGTCAGTTTGAGACGTGTGCTGGTCAGTTTGAGACGTGTGCTGGTCAGTTTGAGCTGTGCTGGTCAGTTTGAGACGTGCTGGTCAGTTTGAGACGTGCTGGTCAGTTTGAGACGTGTGCTGGTCAGTTTGAGACGTGTGCTGGTCAGTTTGAGACGTGTGCTGGTCAGTTTGAGACGTGCTGGTCAGTTTGAGACGTGTGCTGGTCAGTTTGAGACGTGTGCTGGTCAGTTTGAGCTGTGCTGGTCAGTTTGAGACGTGTGCTGGTCAGTTTGAGCTGTGCTGGTCAGTTTGAGACGTGTGCTGGTCAGTTTGAGACGTGTGCTGGTCAGTTTGAGCTGTGCTGGTCAGTTTGAGACGTGTGCTGGTCAGTTTGAGACGTGTGCTGGTCAGTTTGAGACGTGTGCTGGTCAGTTTGAGACGTGTGCTGGTCAGTTTGAGACGTGTGCTGGTCAGTTTGAGACGTGTGCTGGTCAGTTTGAGACGTGTGCTGGTCAGTTTGAGCTGTGCTGGTCAGTTTGAGACGTGTGCTGGTCAGTTTGAGCTGTGCTGGTCAGTTTGAGACGTGTGCTGGTCAGTTTGAGACGTGTGCTGGTCAGTTTGAGACGTGTGCTGGTCAGTTTGAGCTGTGCTGGTCAGTTTGAGACGTGTGCTGGTCAGTTTGAGACGTGTGCTGGTCAGTTTGAGACGTGTGCTGGTCAGTTTGAGCTGTGCTGGTCAGTTTGAGCTGTGCTGGTCAGTTTGAGACGTGTGCTGGTCAGTTTGAGACGTGTGCTGGTCAGTTTGAGCCGTGCTGGTCAGTTTGAGCCGTGCTGGTCAGTTTGAGCCGTGCTGGTCAGTTTGAGCCGTGCTGGTCAGTTTGAGCCGTGCTGGTCAGTTTGAGACGTGCTGGTCAGTTTGAGACGTGCGCTGGTCAGTTTGAGACGTGCGCTGGTCAGTTTGAGACGTGCGCTGGTCAGTTTGAGACGTGCGCTGGTCAGTTTGAGCCGTGCTGGTCAGTTTGAGACGTGTGCTGGTCAGTTTGAGACGTGCTGGTCAGTTTGAGACGTGTGCTGGTCAGTTTGAGCCGTGCTGGTCAGTTTGAGCCGTGCTGGTCAGTTTGAGCCGTGCTGGTCAGTTTGAGCCGTGCTGGTCAGTTTGAGACGTGCTGGTCAGTTTGAGACGTGCTGGTCAGTTTGAGACGTGTGCTGGTCAGTTTGAGAGACGTGCTGGTCAGTTTGAGACGTGCTGGTCAGTTTGAGACGTGCTGAGACGTGCTGGTCAGTTTGAGACGTGCTGAGACGTGCTGGTCAGTTTGAGACGTGCTGGTCAGTTTGAGACGTGCTGGTCAGTTTGAGACGTGTGCTGGTCAGTTTGAGACGTGCTGGTCAGTTTGAGACGTGTGCTGGTCAGTTTGAGACGTGCTGGTCAGTTTGAGACGTGCTGAGACGTGCTGGTCAGTTTGAGACGTGCTGAGACGTGCTGGTCAGTTTGAGACGTGCTGGTCAGTTTGAGACGTGCTGGTCAGTTTGAGCTGTGCTGGTCAGTTTGAGCTGTGCTGGTCAGTTTGAGACGTGCTGGTCAGTTTGAGTCGTGCTGGTCAGTTTGAGACGTGCTGGTCAGTTTGAGTCGTGCTGGTCAGTTTGAGACGTGCTGGTCAGTTTGAGACGTGCTGGTCAGTTTGAGACGTGCTGGTCAGTTTGAGACGTGCTGGTCAGTTTGAGACGTGTGCTGGTCAGTTTGAGCTGTGCTGGTCAGTTTGAGACGTGTGCTGGTCAGTTTGAGCCGTGCTGGTCAGTTTGAGACGTGCTGGTCAGTTTGAGTCGTGCTGGTCAGTTTGAGACGTGCTGGTCAGTTTGAGTCGTGCTGGTCAGTTTGAGACGTGCTGGTCAGTTTGAGACGTGCTGAGACGTGCTGGTCAGTTTGAGCCGTGCTGGTCAGTTTGAGTCGTGCTGGTCAGCTTGAGCCGTGCTGGTCAGTTTGAGACGTGCTGGTCAGTTTGAGACGTGTGCTGGTCAGTTTGAGCCGTGCTGGTCAGTTTGAGCCGTGCTGGTCAGTTTGAGCCGTGCTGGTCAGTTTGAGTTGTGCTGGTCAGTTTGAGCTGTGCTGGTCAGTTTGAGCTGTGCTGGTCAGTTTGAGTTGTGCTGGTCAGTTTGAGCCGTGCTGGTCAGTTTGAGCCGTGCTGGTCAGTTTGAGCCGTGCTGGTCAGTTTGAGCCGTGCTGGTCAGTTTGAGACGTGTGCTGGTCAGTTTGAGCCGTGCTGGTCAGTTTGAGCCGTGCTGGTCAGTTTGAGACGTGTGCTGGTCAGTTTGAGCTGTGCTGGTCAGTTTGAGTTGTGCTGGTCAGTTTGAGACGTGCTGGTCAGTTTTTGTGCTGGTCAGTTTGAGCCGTGCTGGTCAGTTTGAGCCGTGCTGGTCAGTTTGAGCCGTGCTGGTCAGTTTGAGCCGTGCTGGTCAGTTTGAGACGTGTGCTGGTCAGTTTGAGACGTGTGCTGGTCAGTTTGAGACGTGTGCTGGTCAGTTTGAGCTGTGCTGGTCAGTTTGAGACGTGTGCTGGTCAGTTTGAGACGTGCTGGTCAGTTTGAGACGTGTGCTGGTCAGTTTGAGCCGTGCTGGTCAGTTTGAGCCGTGCTGGTCAGTTTGAGCCGTGCTGGTCAGTTTGAGCCGTGCTGGTCAGTTTGAGACGTGTGCTGGTCAGTTTGAGCTGTGCTGGTCAGTTTGAGTTGTGCTGGTCAGTTTGAGTTGTGCTGGTCAGTTTGAGACGTGCTGGTCAGTTTTTGTGCTGGTCAGTTTGAGCCGTGCTGGTCAGTTTGAGACGTGTGCTGGTCAGTTTGAGACGTGTGCTGGTCAGTTTGAGACGTGTGCTGGTCAGTTTGAGACGTGTGCTGGTCAGTTTGAGACGTGCTGGTCAGTTTGAGACGTGTGCTGGTCAGTTTGAGACGTGCTGGTCAGTTTAAGACGTGCTGGTCAGTTTGAGCTGTGCTGGTCAGTTTGAGCTGTGCTGGTCAGTTTGAGCTGTGCTGGTCAGTTTGAGTCGTGCTGGTCAGTTTGAGTCGTGCTGGTCAGTTTGAGTCGTGCTGGTCAGTTTGAGACGTGTGCTGGTCAGTTTGAGACGTGTGCTGGTCAGTTTGAGCTGTGCTGGTCAGTTTGAGACGTGTGCTGGTCAGTTTGAGACGTGTGCTGGTCAGTTTGAGACGTGTGCTGGTCAGTTTGAGCTGTGGTGGTCAGTTTGAGACGTGCTGGTCAGTTTGAGCTGTGCTGGTCAGTTTGAGTCGTGCTGGTCAGTTTGAGACGTGCTGGTCAGTTTGAGCCGTGCTGGTCAGTTTGAGACGTGCTGGTCAGTTTGAGCCGTGCTGGTCAGTTTGAGACGTGCTGGTCAGTTTGAGACGTGCTGGTCAGTTTGAGCCGTGCTGGTCAGTTTGAGACGTGCGCTGGTCAGTTTGAGCCGTGCTGGTCAGTTTGAGCCGTGCTGGTCAGTTTGAGACGTGTGCTGGTCAGTTTGAGACGTGTGCTGGTCAGTTTGAGCCGTGCTGGTCAGTTTGAGACGTGTGCTGGTCAGTTTGAGCCGTGCTGGTCAGTTTGAGCCGTGCTGGTCAGTTTGAGCCGTGCTGGTCAGTTTGAGCCGTGCTGGTCAGTTTGAGACGTGTGCTGGTCAGTTTGAGACGTGCTGGTCAGTTTGAGACGTGTGCTGGTCAGTTTGAGACGTGCTGGTCAGTTTGAGACGTGCTGGTCAGTTTGAGCCGTGCTGGTCAGTTTGAGACGTGTGCTGGTCAGTTTGAGACGTGTGCTGGTCAGTTTGAGACGTGCTGGTCAGTTTGAGACGTGCTGGTCAGTTTGAGACGTGTGCTGGTCAGTTTGAGCTGTGCTGGTCAGTTTGAGACGTGCTGGTCAGTTTGAGACGTGCTGGTCAGTTTGAGACGTGCTGGTCAGTTTGAGACGTGTGCTGGTCAGTTTGAGAGACGTGCTGGTCAGTTTGAGAGACGTGCTGGTCAGTTTGAGACGTGCTGGTCAGTTTGAGACGTGCTGAGACGTGCTGGTCAGTTTGAGACGTGCTGAGACGTGCTGGTCAGTTTGAGACGTGCTGGTCAGTTTGAGACGTGTGCTGGTCAGTTTGAGACGTGCTGGTCAGTTTGAGACGTGCTGGTCAGTTTGAGACGTGCTGGTCAGTTTGAGACGTGCTGGTCAGTTTGAGACGTGCTGGTCAGTTTGAGTCGTGCTGGTCAGTTTGAGACGTGCTGGTCAGTTTGAGACGTGCTGGTCAGTTTGAGACGTGTGCTGGTCAGTTTGAGACGTGTGCTGGTCAGTTTGAGCTGTGCTGGTCAGTTTGAGACGTGTGCTGGTCAGTTTGAGCCGTGCTGGTCAGTTTGAGACGTGCTGGTCAGTTTGAGTCGTGCTGGTCAGTTTGAGACGTGCTGGTCAGTTTGAGACGTGCTGAGACGTGCTGGTCAGTTTGAGCCGTGCTGGTCAGTTTGAGTCGTGCTGGTCAGTTTGAGCCGTGCTGGTCAGTTTGAGACGTGCTGGTCAGTTTGAGACGTGCTGGTCAGTTTGAGTCGTGCTGGTCAGTTTGAGCCGTGCTGGTCAGTTTGAGACGTGCGCTGGTCAGTTTGAGACGTGCGCTGGTCAGTTTGAGACGTGCGCTGGTCAGTTTGAGCCGTGCTGGTCAGTTTGAGCCGTGCTGGTCAGTTTGAGACGTGTGCTGGTCAGTTTGAGACGTGTGCTGGTCAGTTTGAGACGTGTGCTGGTCAGTTTGAGCTGTGCTGGTCAGTTTGAGACGTGTGCTGGTCAGTTTGAGACGTGCTGGTCAGTTTGAGACGTGCTGGTCAGTTTGAGTCGTGCTGGTCAGTTTGAGACGTGCTGGTCAGTTTGAGTCGTGCTGGTCAGTTTGAGACGTGCTGAGACGTGCTGGTCAGTTTGAGTCGTGCTGGTCAGTTTGAGCCGTGCTGGTCAGTTTGAGCCGTGCTGGTCAGTTTGAGCCGTGCTGGTCAGTTTGAGCCGTGCTGGTCAGTTTGAGCCGTGCTGGTCAGTTTGAGACGTGCTGGTCAGTTTGAGACGTGCTGGTCAGTTTGAGCCGTGCTGGTCAGTTTGAGCCGTGCTGGTCAGTTTGAGACGTGCTGGTCAGTTTGAGACGTGCTGGTCAGTTTGAGCCGTGCTAGTCAGTTTGAGTCGTGCTGGTCAGTTTGAGCCGTGCTGGTCAGTTTGAGACGTGCTGGTCAGTTTGAGACGTGCTGGTCAGTTTGAGACGTGCTGGTCAGTTTGAGACGTGCTGGTCAGTTTGAGCCGTGCTGGTCAGTTTGAGCCGTGCTGGTCAGTTTAAGCCGTGCTGGTCAGTTTGAGTCGTGCTGGTCAGTTTGAGACGTGCTGGTCAGTTTGAGACGTGTGCGGTTGACCTGTTCCTGGTCTTTGAGAAGTGAGCATGATATAATCTCATCAAACCCCTGAAATAATGTTTCAGCTGTTGAAGACAAAAGGGTAAAACTCTATAATAAGGTTTCATTAATTAACATGAACAATAATTCTATGATGTCGTGATGGTCTGCGCCTGAAGAAGGTCTGCGCCTGAAGAAGGACAGGAAGTGGTTTGATGTGAAAGTTTATTCTGGACAGGTTAAGAGAATAACATCAGCTATTCATGATCAAAAACAGGAATATATACACAGGAGGTTTGCATTAAAACACTCAAGGCTTCAAGTGAGAGTTCAGCTGGACCGTTAAAAGCCGCCCAGTGTCCATCAGAGCAACAATGTGCTGCGCTGACCCTGAAGAGCGGCCACACGTCTGACCGCTCCATCCTCTGGAAGACACGGTTAAGGCTTCTGTGGCAAAAGAAGAGAGAGATGACCCCGCGACCCCTGTGCTGAGGTGCATTCTGGGATGTGCTCAGTAGGTGGAGGAGGTGGTGCTCATGGCGTCCTCGTTCAGGCGGCTGCTTCCGGGATGAACACTGGCGAAGTATTTCACATCCTTATCCACATCCATCTGCAGAGAGACGAGTGTGTGCTCCAGCGCCTCCTGCTGGCAGCCGGCCGACGACAGGAAGTGCTCTAGAGGACACACAACACACACCATCAGCCACAGGAAGTGCTCTAGAGGACACACAACACACACCATCAGCCACAGGAAGTGCTCTAGAGGACACACAACACACACCATCAGCCACAGGAAGTGCTCTAGAGGACACACAACACACACCATCAGCCACAGGAAGTGCTCTAGAGGACACACAACACACACCATCAGCCACAGGAAGTGCTCTAGAGGACACACAACACACACACACACCATCAGCCACAGGAAGTGCTCTAGAGGACACACAACACACCCCATCAGCCACAGGAAGTGCTCTAGAGGACACACAACACACACCATCAGCCACAGGAAGTGCTCTAGAGGACACACAACACACACCATCAGCCACAGGAAGTGCTCTAGAGGACACACAACACACACCATCAGCCACAGGAAGTGCTCTAGAGGACACAATAATGGTTTAGCATTCAAATACATCGCGAATATGGAAACCCTTTATCCCTTTAAAGGGATAGTTTACTCAAAATGTGATGTTTATCTGCTTACCCCTAAGGCATCCAAGATGTAGGTGTCTTCGTTTCTTCAGTAGAACACAAATGAAGATTTTTAACTCAACCGTTGCTGTGTGTCGCTCATATAATGCTTGTCGATGGAGACAAATTCTATTAGAGTAAAAAAAACGATGTCTTAAGACACGAAACGATCGGCTTCTGAGAGAAACCCAACGGTATTTATGCAAATATATCACCTCATATCAGAGTCGAACGCTTCAGCTCTGCAGACTGACATCACTTCCTGTGAGTGAGGTCAAAATAGTGGCCGGGTCATAGAAATGTATACGTAGATTCCTCATTCGAGCGATCCACGCCATGATCCACGCAGGCACTAAAGAGGAATCTACGTATACATATCTGCTATTTGATCTCACACACAGGAAGTGATGTCAGTCTGCAGAGCTGAAGCGTTCGTCTGATATGAGGTGATATATTTGCATAAATACCGTTGGGTTTCTCTCAGAAACCGATCGTTTCGTGTCTTAAGACATCAATGTGTCGTCACGGGTTTAATTTGAAGTTGTCTGTCCAAGTTTTTTTTTACTCTAATACAACCCCAAATCAGAAAAAGTTGGGACAGTATGGAAAATGCAAAAAAAAGAAGTGATTTCTAAATTTACTTTGACTTGTATTTCATTGCAGACAATATGAACACAAAATATTTCATGTTTCGTCTGGTCAACTTCATGTCATTTGTAAATATGCTTCCTTTCCTGTCATTCAGACCTGCAACACATTTCAAAAAAAGGTGCAATTTAGGGCTAGTAATGAGGTAAAATGGTTAAATAATGATGTGATTTGAAACAGGTGATGTCAACAGGTGATTGTAATTATGATTTGGTACAAAAGCAGCATCCAAGAAAGGTCTAATCCTTTAGGAGCAAAGATGGGCCGAGGATCGCCAGTTTGCCAACAAACACGTGAGAAAATTATTGAAATGTTTAAAAACAATGTTCCTCAAGGAAAGATAGGAAGAGATTTGGATATTTCACATTCAACAGTGCATAACAATTAAAAGATTCAAGGAATCTGGAGGAATTTCAGTGCGTGAAGGACAAGGGCTCAAGCCTAAGCTGAACAACCGTGACCTCCGACCCCTCAGGCGGCACTGCATCAAGAATCGTCATCATCTAGAAGCGATATCACCACATGGGCTCAGGACTACTTTGGCAAACCTTTGTCAAGTACCACAATACGTAGTTACATCCACAAATGCCAGTTAAAACTGTCCTGTGCCAAAAGGAAGCCCTATGTTAACAGTGTCCAGAAGCGGCGTCGACTTCTCTGGGCTCGAGGCATCTGGGATGGACCATCACACAGTGGAAACGTGTACTGTGCTCAGATGAAGCAGTATTTCAGGTATTTTTTGGGAGGAATGGACGCCGTGTGCTCCGGACCAAAGAAGAAAAGGATCATCCAGACTGTTACCAGCAACAAGTCCAGAAGCCAGGGTCTGTCATGGTATGGGGTTGTGTCAGTGCCCTTGGCAAAGGTAACTTGCACTTCTGTGAAGGCTCCATTAATGCTGAAAAGCACAGAGAGATTTTGGAGCATAATATGCTGCCTTCAAGAAGACATCTTTTCCAGGGACGTCCATGCATATTTCATCAAGACAATGCAAAAGCACATTCTGCACACATTCTGCAGTCCTGGCTGTGGAGGAAGAGGGTTCGGGGTACTTGACTGGCCTGCCTCAGTCCCGACCTGTCTCCAATAGAGAATGTGTGGAAGAGCCCGAACTGTTGCCCACCTTAAGACTTGTTTGCAGGAAGAATGGGACAAAATTACACCTGAAACACTTCATCACTTGGTGTCTTCAGTCCCTAAACGGCTTTTAAGTGTTGTGAAAAGGAATGGCAACATTACAAAGTGGTAAATGCTTTACTGTCCCACCTTTTTTTGAAATGTGTTGCAGGTCTGAATGACAGGAAAGGATGCATATTTACAAATGACATGAAGTTGACCAGACAAAACATGAAATATTTTGTGTTCATATTGTCTGCAATGAAATACAAGTCAAAGTAAATTTAGAAATCACTTCTTTTTTTTTTGTGTGCGTTTTCCATACTGTCCCAACTTTTTCTGATTTGGGATTGTAGAATTCGACCCCATTGAGAAGCATTATATGAGCGACACACAGCAACGGTTGAGTTAAAAATCTTCATTTGTGTTCTACTGAAGAAACGAAGACACCTACATCTTGGATGCCTTGGGGGTAAGCAGATAAACATCACATTTTCGTTTTTGGGTGAACTATCCCTTTAATTGAAGTGTTACTCTCTTACAGCATTTGGATGCTTACTTTGAGTTTCTCATTAAAGGATTTCGTTTTGGTTTTCTGATTTTGTTTTAGCCTACTTAAATTTTTTTAGTTCTTGATCCGTTCTTACTCCATGCCTTACCTATTCTGAATACCGTTACATTTAACGGATATGTAGAATCATGGGCGTCACTAGGCCCTTTTTAGGGGGGCTAAATAAACATATCACCCTAAAAAATGTGAGATTAAACGTTATAACATGAAACATGCGGAGGCTTCATCTCGTCTTTTAATCCGTGTGTTCTTCAATCCGCTGTGGCGGCGAGCAGAGCGTCAGAAGCAGAGGTGTGTGTGCTGATCTGAGCTCTCATTGGTCTGTCACCGCTCGTCAAAGCCAAAATATTTGAGAAAACCAATCAGATCAGAGTAGGCGGGCTTTATGCTCACAGAAGCTGCTGAGGCGGAGCGCGACTTGACGTCAAGTGAGAGATATACAAACTAAATATATAAACTAAACGCTTCATATTTGAGCTGCTTCTGTAAGCCAGAAATGTTAAACAAATGACAAATATTCACGCAAATTAATAAACTTGCGTCTAATTTCGCCATTTTGATTTGAAACAGGCCTATGTAATGTAATTTATAATATAATTAACAAACAAGAAATATTAACAAAGCCGTTTTCTTCAGATTAGGCATAGTATGTGTAGTAATGAATAATAGTAATGAATGTGTGCATATTGTGAATTAATTTAATAAATTTAGTTACCAAGCTTTCCTGTTAGCCTTTGAAAATGATTCATAAAACATATAAATATCAGTTAAACATATGTTTACTGTCTTCACTGATGAAAATGGAAAAACTTTATCGGTCATATCTGCCCACTGACATGGTTTATAAGTTATTGTTATCTCATTTTTTGGC
The DNA here is from genome assembly GCA_033150135.1 of Gobio occitaniae. NCBI lineage: Eukaryota > Metazoa > Chordata > Actinopteri > Cypriniformes > Gobionidae > Gobio > Gobio occitaniae. Next base: position 2,740 of record JARQWZ010005852.1, on the reverse strand, counting down.
GTTCAGAACATCTAAAATTGCACACATTAATAAGCCACTAGTTAATAGTGAATTGGAGCTAAACTAAAGTGTTCTCATTTCCTCAAACCCTCACTGAGGCGGAGCCGCCCTACAATGAACATCCTAGACTCACCCCGTGCGGAACGACAAACTAATAACAGACAAAAGACAATTTAACAGATAGAAACAAAGACAATGAAAAAGAGGAAACCAGAAAAAGAAAAGAAATAAAAAGAAAAAAACAAACAACAACACCTGAAGAAGGAAAGAGCAAAGACGACAAAAACAATTACATAAAAAGGACAATCAGAAAGAATAAAGAAAATACAAAATAAAAAGTAAAATAAAAATACGTAAAACAAAGATAAACAGAAGGACTGAATAAATAGGTAAATAAAGGAAAAATAACATGACAATGACAACCCTCTACACACACACACACACCTCGCTAGCTCATCTTGAGTTTACTCTGCAGACTGACACACCATCTGATTATAATAGCGCTGTCAAACCATTAAACATCCAAATAAACGTCTTACATAATATACTGTATGTGTACTGTATCATTATTACCTGCTTATAAATACACACACATGTATGTTTTTATATTTACATATAATATAAATTATATATATATATATATGTAATATTTCTTAAATATATACATTGTGTGTATTTTATATATACACATATTAATTATACAGTGCCCTAACTCACACTCTCACTCATATGAATGCATGTTTGATATTTTAACTGGTGGTGGTGCTTAAGATTTTGTTGGTCATTCAGTGTTTCTGTATTAGTAATAGATAATAGTAATTATTAATAAGATAATAATACTACTTTTAATACGCAACGCACTAAAGGCTGATGAGCTGCTGGGTTCATGAATATTAATCACATTGTCTGCATTCGCTCAAACTGATTTGCTGAAATCAAAACAGAGAAGGTAATAGCACCAGCCAATGAGATTGCCGTTTGTGCATTAGTCCCGCCCACTACCGCATATCTTCTGCTTCTTAAAAGCTTAATTCCAGATGAACAGGAAAATACAAAGATTATGGTTTACAGTAGGAATGTCACGACAAATTCCAGAACATTTTACAGCTCTCGGTACCAACATCGAAACCACAGCTAAATGTTTTATTTAACTATTTAATGTTTTTAAAAATTAAATTCAATGAGTTTATTATTATTGATAATCATTATAAGTAAATAATACATACACATAAGTGAGTTGTGCGTCTTCACACTAGAGTTTACAGCACAGATTCACTCGCATCCACTGAGCTGAACTATAGACAGATCGCTTGACGGAGAGCAAAACTGTTCAGCGAGTGAAGATATATCTGTGCTAAACTTATTCTTAGCCGCACGCGCACGCACACGCACACACACACACACACACACACACACACACACACACACACACACACACACACACACACACACACACACACACACACACACACACACACACACACGAGTACCATCTAGGCATTTATTAACCAATGGCTGATGATAGATATTATTTGTCGCCCAGAGTGAAGATTTACTGGCATTGTAGAGATGCTATAGAAGTAAATCAGCTGTTTTTCATTCTTTTGTTTCTGGAACAAATAAAAACAAACAACAGAAAAAAAGGAAGAGAGACAGAACACGACAATAAAAGGACAATCAGAAAGAAACAAAGAAAATAAGAAAAATGGGAATTTTTTTTGATGAAACAAATTGATGAAAGACAAAAGAAAGAAGTTTGGACAGATAAAAATAAAGATGATGAAAAATAATCATAAATAAAAAACAACAATAAAACTAAACAAAAAAAAAATGACAAAAACAAATGAAGAAAAGAAAGAAAAAAAGAAAAATAATTTAAAAAATCATTAAAAATAAAGAAAAATAAATTAAAGGAAATAAAAAGGAAAAAGAAATGCATAAAAACACAAAGACATAAATAAAAGGGAAAAGATATTTAAAAAAATTAATAAATAGATAAAGGAAAATAACACCAATAAATGAAGTGAAAATGATAGAAGCAAATAAAAGAAAGGAAAAATAAAGAAACAAAATGAAAAAAAAAGTCACAATGTTATAAATAAAACACAATCAACAAATGAATTTAAAAAAGGAAAAATATAAAGAGCAATCAGAAAGAAATAAAGACAAAAGAAAAAGGGAAAATAAAGGAAAAACTAACTAATGAATAAATAAATAAATAAATAAAGGAAAAATAACATCAAATGGAAAAAAGAAAAATACCAAAAAAGAAAGAGGAAAAAAGAAAGGGAAGAATAAAAACATGAATGAAGAATGCACATCAGAAGTGAGCACACACACACACACTCACACACACACACACACACACACACACTCACACACAGACAGAGAGACAAACAGACACACAGACACACACACAGACAAAGAGACAAACAGACACACACACTCACACACAGACAAAGAGACAAACAGACACACAAACACACACACAGACAAAGAGACAAACAGACACACAAACACACACACAGACAAAGAGACAAACAGACACACAGACACACACACAGACAAAGAGACAAACAGACACACACACTCACACACAGACAAAGAGACAAACAGACACACACACTCACACACAGACAAAGAGACAAACAGACACACAAACACACACACAGACAAAGAGACAAACAGACACACAAACACACACACAGACAGAGAGACAAACAGACACACACACAGACAC
>JARQWZ010005851.1:57500-65958 GCA_033150135.1 Gobio occitaniae | reverse complement strand
GATCCTTTTTCTAGGGATGCACTGATATGAAAACTTTGGCCAATACTGATACCGATAATTCTTTATATTTGAAAGCTGATAACCGATATATCTGCCGATAAGTCTAAATCCAAATTTTTATATAATTTTTGATTTTATATCCTTTTTATGTAATTTTGAGATCCTTTTTTATAGGGATGCACCGATATGAACATTTTTGGCTGATACAGATAACCGTTAATTATTTAAATTTGAATGCCGATAAGCAATATATTGGCTGATAAATCTAATCCAAATTTTTATATAATTTTTTATTTTATATCATTTTTATATCATTTTAAGATCATTTTTTTAGGGATGTACAATATGAAAATTTTCACAGATACCAATAATTCTTTATATTTGAAAGCCAATAACTTATATATCTGCCGATAAGTCGAAATCCAAATTTTTATATAATTTTTGATTTTTTATAATATTTATGTAATTTTGAGATCCTTTTCTAGGGATGCACTGATATGGAAATTTTGGCCAATACTGATACCGATAATTCTTTATATTTGAAAGCCGATAACCGATATATCTGCCGATAAGTCTAAATCCAAATTTTTATATAATTTTTGATTTTATATAATTTTTATATAATTGTAATATCCTTTTTTATAGGGATGCACCGATATGAACATTTTGGCCGATACCGATATCCGTTAATTCTTTATATTTGAAAGCCAATAAATCCAAAATTTGATATACTTTTTATTTTATATAATTTTTGTATAATTTTTATGTAATTTTGGGGTTCTTTTTTTACAGGGATGCACTGATATGAACATTTTGACCAATACTGATAATTCTTTATATTTGAAAGACGTTAACCGATATATTAGCCAATGAGTCTAAATCAAATTTTTTTAAAATAATTTTTGATTTTATGTAATTTTATATAATTTTGAGATCCTTTTTTTATAGGGATGCGTTGATATGAACATTTTCGCTGATACAGATAACTGTTAATTATTTATATTTGAAAGCCAATAACCGATATATGTCAAATAAATCTAAATCTTTATATAATCGTTTATTTTATATAATTTTGAGATTTTATAGGGATGCACCGATAACGATATCATTAAATATGAACATATAATGGCTGATACCGATATGGCGGCTGATATATTGTGCTTTTTGTTTCATTTTCAATTAACTGCATTATGCAATTCATCAATAAATCGTTTTACTGAATAATAATTAATGATATAATTATATTTATATAATAAATTTGATTTAACTAAAACAAAGGGAACCAAAAAATATTACAATGTGAGTAATCTTATCCATCCCATCCATCCATCCATCATCTTATCCATCCCATCCATCCATCCATCATCTTATCCATCCATCCATATATCCATCCATCCATCATCTTATCCATCCATCCACCTTATCCATCCATCATCTTATCCATCCATCCACCTTATCCATCCATCATCTTATCCATCCATCCATCTTATCCATCCATCCATACATCCATCCATCCATCCATCATCTTATCCATCCATCCATCCATCCATCCATCCATCTCATCCATCCATCCATCTTATCCATCCATCCATCCATCCATCATCTTATCCATCCATCCATCCATCCATCCATCCATCCATCATCTTATCCATCCATCCATCCATCCATCCATCCATCCATCATCTTATCCATCCATCCATCCATCCATCCATCCATCCATCCATCCATCCATCATCTTATCCATCCATCCATCCATCTTATCCATCCATCCATCCATCTTATCCATCCATCCATCTTATCCATCCATCCATCCATCCATCCATCCATCAAGTCATCCATCCATCAAGTCATCCATCCATCCATCCATCCATCCATCCATCCATCCATCCATCAAGTCATCCATCCATCAAGTCATCCATCCATCCATCTTATCCATCCATCCATCCATCCATCCATCCATCCATCCATCCATCTTATCCATCCATCCATCTTATCCATCCATCCATCCATCTTATCCATCCATCCATCTTATCCATCCATCCATCCATCCATCCATCCATCAAGTCATCCGTCCATCAAGTCATCCATCCATCCATCTTATCCATCCATCCATTCATCCATCTTATCCATCCATCCATCTTATCCATCCATCTTATCCATCCATCCATCCATCTTATCCATCCATCAAGTCATCCATCCATCCATCCATCTTATCCATCCATCAAGTCATCCATCCATCCATCTTCCCATCCATCCATCCATCCATCCATCCATCATCTTATCCATCCATCTTATCCATCTGTCCATCCATCCATCTTATCCATCCATCCATCCATCTATCCATCTTATCCATCCATCCATCTTATCCATCCATCAAGTCATCCATCAAGTCATCCATCCATCCATCCATCCATCCATCATCTTATCCACCATCTTATCCATCCATCCATCCATCCATCCATCCATCCATCCATCCATCCATCCATCCATCCATCATCTTCCAAAAAATATTACAATGTGGCCATAATTTCAAAGAAGTGTTGCATTTATTGGTTCACCTGGTTTTCCAAATGTTTTTCTGGACAATTACATAAACTGTTGCAGTCAAAGCTTCAGTTTCAGCCGCACAAACAGAAGCTACACTCTTTGAAATAAAACACAACTGTGTGAAAGCTCGTATGGTTAATTTAACACAAAACATGGAGATTGTGATGTTCGCCCAGCCGCTTCATCACAAACAAAACGAAAACACACACAGATTCAGTTTAGCACAGCAATTAGTGAGCACTCAGCGATTAGATCCTCCCACACACATCACCGCGAACAATGCTGATTATTTCCTTGGCATTTGCATGGAGACTAAATTTAATAAAACCATATCAGTTGCTACAAAACCACCGCTCACAGCAACCACTAACGCTAATTGGCGAGCAAACGTAATGTTTTCCCCTCAGAAAACAGATTCAAGCGGCCAGTGTGTGAAATCTTACCGCGCCACTCTCTTCTTTTGCCAATTACGCGTGAGCGCTGATGCCCTACACACACACCAGCCGGCGGGAAACATCCTCCATTCACACACTCAGACCTGTGACTGCCCATTAGTTTACGCAGATCATTCCCACAGATGCCATCCGGTGATTAAAGCTGCAGAAAATGAGGTTTCCGAGGTGTAAACACACACACACACACACACCGATCGGTGTTAATATCATCTGTTAAACAAACGCACGCTTCATCTTCAGCTCCATTCGGGACAAGCTCATGAGATTCTGCAGAATTACAACATCCATCATTTAACTTCCTCACTTCCTCACATCTCTCGCTTCTCTCACTCCTCCAGTGATCCTTTATTCAATATTCCAGCTAATCTGATGAGGCTTCCGGCGTCCAATCAGAGCTCTCAGCTACAGCTAATGGACTCTAACAGGCTAACATCCATCCATCCATCCAGTCATCTTTTCCATCCATCCAGTCATCCATCCATCCATCTTTTCCATCCACCCATCCATCTTTTCCATCCATCCAGTCATCCATCCATCCATCTTTTCCATCCATCCAGTCATCCATCCATCCATCTTTTCCATCCATCCATCCATCTTTTCCATCCATCCAGTCATCCATCCATCCATCTTTTCCATCCATCCATCCATCCACCCATCCATCTTATCCGTCCATCCAGTCATCCATCCATCCATCCATCCATCCATCCATCCATCCTTACCATCCATCCATCCATCCATCATCCATCTTTTCCATCCATCCATCCTTACCATCCATCCATCCTTACCATCCATCCATCCATCATCCATCTTTTCCATCCATCCATCCTTACCATCCATCCATCCATCATCCATCTTTTCCATCCATCCATCCTTACCATCCATCCATCCATCCATCCATCCATCCATCCATCCATCTTATCCATCCATCCATCCATCCATCCATCCATCCATCCATCCATCCATCCATCCATCTTATCCATCAATCCATCCATATATCATCTTATCCCTCCATTTATCCATCATCTTATCCCTCAATCTATTTTATCCATCCATCCATCCATCTATACATCCATCTTATCCATCCATCCATCCATCCATACATCATCTTATACATCCATCCATCTTCCCATCCATCCATCATCTTATCCATCCATCCATCATCTTATCCATCCATCCAGTCATCCATCCATCCATCCATCCATCCATCCATCCATCTTATCCATCCATCCATCCATCCAGTCAGTCCTCCATCCATCCATCTTATCCATCCATCCACCCATCCATCATCTTATCATCCATCCATCCTCTTATCTATCCATCCATCCATCATCTTATCCATCCATCTATCCATCCATCTTCTCATCCATCCATCCATCCATCATTTTATCCATCCATCCATCCATCCATCCATCCATCCATCCATCCAGTTATCCATCCAGTTATCCATCCAGTCATCCATCCATCCATCTTATCCATCCATCCATCTTATCCATCCATCCATCCATCCATCTTATCCATCCATCCATCCATCCATCCATCCATCCATCTTATCCATCCATCCATCCATCCATCCATCCATCTTATCCATCCATCATCCATCCATCTTATCCATCCATCATCCATCTTATCCATCCATCATCCATATATCCATCCATCCATCCATATATCCATCCATCCATTTATCCATCCATCATCTTATCCTTCCATCTATACATCCATCTTATCCATCCACCCATTCAATCATCCATCATCTTATCCATCAGCCATCCATCCATCCATCCATCTTATCCATCCATCTATCATCCATCTTATCCATCCATCCATCCATCCATCCATCTTATCCATCCATCATCCATCCATCTTATCCATCCATCATCCATCTTATCCATCCATCATCCATATATCCATCCATCCATCCATCCATTTATCCATCCATCATCTTATCCTTCCATCTATACATCCATCATCCTATCCACCCATTCAATCATCCATCATCTTATCCATCAGCCATCCATCCATCCATCCATCCATCCATCCATCCATCCATCCATCTTCCCATCCATCCATCCATCCATATATCCATCCATCCATCCATCCATCCATCCATTTATCCATCCATCATCTTATCCTTCCATCTATACATCCATCATCCTATCCACCCATTCAATCATCCATCATCTTATCCATCAGCCATCCATCCATCCATCCATCCATCCATCCATCCATCTTCCCATCCATCCATCCATCCATATATCCATCCATCCATCCATCCATTTATCCATCCATCATCTTATCCTTCCATCTATACATCCATCATCCTATCCACCCATTCAATCATCCATCATCTTATCCATCCATCCATCCATCCATCCATCCATCTTCCCATCCATCCATCCATATATCCATCCATCCATCCATTTATCCATCCATCATCTTATCCTTCCATCTATACATCCATCATCCTATCCACCCATTCAATCATCCATCATCTTATCCATCAGCCATCCATCCATCCATCCATCTTCCCATCCATCCATCCATATATCCATCCATCCATCCATTTATCCATCCATCATCTTATCCTTCCATCTATACATCCATCATCCTATCCACCCATTCAATCATCCATCATCTTATCCATCCATCCATCCATCCATCCATCCATCTTCCCATCCATCCATCCATATATCCATCCATCCATCCATTTATCCATCCATCATCTTATCCTTCCATCTATACATCCATCATCCTATCCACCCATTCAATCATCCATCATCTTATCCATCAGCCATCCATCTTCCCATCCATCCATCCTCTCTATCAATCCTGCAGTGTTTCAGAGAGAGATGTAGAGTCTGACGGATTGTTATCATTCCTAAACTCTCTTCATCTGTTCATCAGTGAGTGTCTCTGCTGTATAGAGAAGCCTATAACCTATAAAGCGCCGGCGCTTCAGTAACACATCAATAACACATCTCAACACAATCACAGTCAGACTGAACATGATCTGCTGCGAGCGCTGCTGTCCAGATTATTATTGTTTGAGGACTGTGATAGTTTTGAGCAATAACGGGTTATAGATATTCAGAGTAGCTGTCAGTTACACTCGGCCGGCCTGATCAAGACTTCCTCAAGGCCGACTAGCCGGCTAGTTCATTTAGAAAGAGTCTAGTTTTGCTGCACGAGTCCCTGAGAGGAGAGGATTATATAACAGGAGGATAACAGATGACAGAATGCTGTAAGTGTGTGTAAATCTGTTATCTAAACTCAGCACCCGAGGCTCCGCGTATAATCGGGTCAGTTTAGAGAGATGTTAATCACATCAGCAGAGTCACACTGATGCCTTGATTTGATCTGGATGTCATATCGTGTGCTGAGAGACCTGTGAGCGGAATACAACACTAGTGCACTGCGCAGTGTACACTGCTCTTTAGACACTGCATCCCACAATGCAATGCACTATCGTTTATGACTGTACTGTAGGTTCATATCTTCAAGTAACATTAGTAATATTCCGCCTAATCTGATGAGATTTCCAGCATCCAATCAGAGAACTCTCAGCTAAAGCTAATAGACTCTAACAGGCTTACATCTATCTATCTATCTATCTATCTATCTATCTATCTATCTATCTATCTATCTATCTATCTATCTATCTATCTATCTATCTATCTATCTATCTATCTATCTATCTATCTATCTATCTATCTATCTATCTATAGATACCCCATCCATCCGTCCGTCCGTCCGTCCGTCCGTCCGTCCGTCCGTCCATCTATCTATCTATCTATCTATCTATCTATCTATCTATCTATCTATCTATCTATCTATCTATCTATCTATCTATCTATCTATCTATCTATCTATCTATCTATCTATCTATCCATCATCCACCCATCCATCCATCCATCCATCCACTATCCATCCATCATCCATCCACTATCCATCCATCATCCATCCACTATCCATCCATCCATCGTCCATTCATCTTATCCATCCATCTGTCGATTCTTTCATCCATCCATCTTATCCATCATCCATCCATTCATCCATCCATCAACTTATCCATTATCCATCCACCATCCATTAATTCATCCATCCATCATCTTATCCATCATCCATCCACCATCCACCCATCCATCCATCTTATCCATCCATCCATCCATCCATCCATCTTATCCATCCATCCATCATCTTATCCATCCATCCATCTGTCCATCCATCTTATCCATCCATCCATCCATCTTATCCATCCATCCATCATCCATCCATCATCTTATCCATCCATCTATCCACCCATCATCTTATCCATCCATCCATCCATTCATCTTATCCATCCATCCACCATCCACCCATCTATCTATCCATCCATCTTATCCATCCATCCACCCACCCACCCATCCTCTTATCCATCCATCCATCATCGATCTTTTCCATCATCCATCTATCTATCCATCCATCATCTTATCCATCCATCCATCCATCCATCCATCCATCCATCTATCCATCTATCCATCTTATCCATCCATCTATCCATCTTATCCATCCATCCAACCATCCATCTATCCATCTATCCATCTTATCCATCCATCTATCCATCTTATCCATCCATCATCCATCCATTCGTCCATCCATCATTCTATCCTTCATCCATCAGTTACCAGGTTCCTCAGCGGTGGAAGCACATCTGTTGCGAGTGAAGGAGAGACGGCCTGTAGGTGTTTCTCAATGTCAAGGATCCTTCCTCTGCAGGACTGGTCCTTCCAAGTCACTTCCTTCAGAGGCGAGGCGAGGCTCCTCTTTAGCATTCGGAGAACAGGCAAATGGAACAGGCTAGCAAGTGCACGTCAGCCTCATTACGTCAGTGAAAAGGTCCGTTAGCCATCAATAACGTCATTTGTATAACGGTTGTAATTTGTACTGGCATTTAAAAGTTAAACTTTACTTACATTTACTACGGTTATAACTAACGTTTGGTAACGTAAATACTTACACTTGAAAGCATATTGCCCCGTTAACACTCCGCCAACGTCCGATATTTTGTATTTTTTGAACAAGATAGCAAAGCTGCGCGCATAGGATTGTGGGTGATTTGAGAGCGCTAAGTGCGCGAAGTCTACTCGTAAGCATCCTTTCCTGTATATGGCATATCTTTCGAACGAAGGACTCAGACCGTGGTTGAAATTCCGAGGATCCTCGACATTGGAACAGCCCTTCGACGGACGTCGATGACGTAGCATCCTCGGAATTCTGGCTTCCGAGGATCCTTCCTTGACATTGAGAAACGCCTTGTGTCTGGATACAGAGAGACGCTGGAAGAGTGTTTCTGGTTGTAAAGTTTCAAAGTTTTGAGTTGATAATTAAAAAGAAACCAGAGGCTTGATCTCTGCCTGGACTCGACTTGTGAAGCAATCCACCCTTTGGGGATACCCCACCTCTCATGATGCCACAGTCCT